>JAKSZT010054471.1:685092-723418 GCA_026826555.1 Tolypeutes matacus
CCTTCCTTCCTTCCTTCCTTCCTTCCTTCCTTCCTTCCTTCCTTCCTGTCTCTCTCTCTCTTTCTTTCTTTCATTTATTTTGGTTAGCTCCTGGCATTCAAGGAAGGTTCTGTCATAATTCTTACTAGACACAAATTTAAGGAACAGACATCTCAGAATCTAAATTCCAGCAATATCACATTAAAATATCAAAATGTCCAGGCTTCAACAAAAGGTCACAAAACATACAAAGAAACAGGAAGTGATGGGCCAGGAAAAGGAGAACGTTAAAGTATTAGAAACCATCAATTAGGAGGATCAGACCTGGGACATACCAGACAAAGACTTAAAAAACTTTTTCCTAAATATGCTCAAAGGACTAAAGGAAAATAGGGGCAAAGAACTAAACGAAATCAGGAAAACAATAGACAAACACAAAGAGAATATCAATATACAGATGTAAATTATGAAAAGGAACCAATAGGGCTGAAGAGCATAGTAACAGAACTTTAAAATTCCCTAGGGGAGTTCAACAGCAGATTGGAGCTGGCAAAAGAAACAATCTGTCAATGTGAAGATTAAAAATATTGAAACCATCCATTCCCACCTGACCCAAACTTCTCTTTCCCTTCTTCTCATTAGGAAGACAATAATAGAATGAAATGATGATCTCGCCTACCAGCAGAGGTATTTTGTTTGATCAGCACAGTGTTTTCCAGATTTTAAATATCCTTGGTTAGTGTGAGAACTCTCCAATTCCTACAAGACCCACCACCATCTATTGGAAATTCACATGTTTACATCACGCTAAAGGAATTTGAGCTTGTGAATCCTGAACTGGCCCAGCTTCCTCATTTTACAGATGAGATAACAAATGCCCAGGTTGGGATTTAACTCTTCTGAACTGGTCTTATCAGGACTGAGTTGGAGCTAACTCCCCGTCCACCACTCTTTCCTGGCTCCTCCCTATCACTTGGGTTATTTTCAAAAACAGCAGAAAATCACCAAACACCCTCTTCTACTGATATGATTTACAGACTCTCTCCACCAGCTGTGGCCACATGCAGTGCCCGAGGTAATCAAAGGAACAGCTACCTGACAGCTCACTGAAAATCTTCCTTCCTTTTCCACTCATATTGATTACCAAGGCTGAACGAAGTTATTTTGCGCTCTGTGTGTGCATATGTGTGTGTGATTGATAATCTGCTATGGAATTTTTGTGGTACTATGGAATTCAAGCTCCTAGAACTCAAGGGACTATATCTCTGTCAAGTTATAGTTAGTGAGTAGTGGTCGAATTATGCAAAATTTTAAGTTCCTTTTCTACTCTGAGATTCTTAATATCTCTAAGCTTCTTCTGATCACATACAGTGTGCAGTCCAAGTGCAGGACTTGGCACATGGTAGGCCCCCAGCAACTACTAGACTTCACCAGTGTGTGTCTAACATATTCTTTCTAATGTCTATACTCTCCTCCAAATCTGGGTAGCTCTACTTTGCTGTCAAGTTCTCACTCCTCTGAGAAAAAAATGAATAAATTAAAGAAAACAACAACAACATTGCCTTTCTCTATTGGCTCTTGCGTCTTTCTAATATTCCCTCTCTCTTTTGGGATCCCTTTGTGTCAGTCTTTGGTTGATCAGTGTTCACACCACATTTTTATTCAGTCTAACCCGCAATTTTCATGAACACACAGAAAGATTCATTCTCTCTTCCAAATTAACAATGAAGGTGTTAAATAAGACCATTCCCAACAGCAATCTCTGCACCTCCCTCAACCAGACACTTTGCAATTTATCAATAACCTTTCTTTGTGATCTTGTAGCTAATTTTGCAAATAAAATTTCCTGAGACATATCAAATCTTTACCCACATAAGATATATTACATCTCTTGCATTGCCCCTTCATCTATTCATAACTCTGTCAAAAAGAGCTATTGTGCTGGCATGATTTGTTTCCTTGAAGCCGAAGCCACTTATTGTTCCTGATATCATCACTCTCTTGCTACTAACAGATATGTATGTTCATTTATTATTATTATTATTATTGTGGCTAGAAGTAACGTGTACAAGGCAATAATTGCCAGGATCTTTTTTTGTTCTTTCTCACTTGGAAGATCAGGTTTGTGTTTCATATTCCTATCAGTACATTCATCCATTTGGTAATTTTCCTGATTCCACAACAAGTGTTGAGCCTGAATTTCCAAAATTATTATGTGAATCGTAGACTTGAGGATGCCCATCCTTTGGATCTTGAGCTACAGCCTGAATGATATAGGCCAATGTCAAAGACGTCCCTGACCCCTTATAATGTCAGGGAAAAGCATTTTCCAGGCTCCAAAAGAAAAGCCCAAGATTCCTAGGTTCTGCCACAGGTGGAGATAACATATTTTTCCCCAGGGAGTTCCTGAAAAAGAGATAGGGTTTTTAGAAAATTATAAGATTACAGAAATTAATTATGAAAGAAATTCTGCCTCATGTATATGTGACCTAAAATAAATTGGGACATTTGGTTATCTTAATCTCTTAGATATTTTACCTGTTTTGATGCTTTGTCTTTAGAGAAAGGAAACTGACATTTATTGACAGCCTATCATGTGGCAGGCATTCTTCCAGATCTCAATTAGTCTACATGATAACTCTGAATATAAACTATACCCATTCTACAGATGATGGTATAGACTATGGTTATTACTGAGGCCACAAGGGCAAAATGTAAGGTAGGAACTCACTCATGGGTCTGTTCACCTTCAGGAACCTGCCATTTTCCACAGTCCCTAGTGTTCATTTGTCTGTTTATTTGTTGCAGGAAATCATTCTGTGACTGTAGATAAGTCTTATCACTACTCTGACCCCGATTATCCTCACTTGTGAAATGGAGGGTTTGGAATAGCTAATTGCTAAGATCTCTGCCTGTCATAATACTCTGAGAGCCTTGAGCCTTGAGGAATTTGAATTCAAGGCAAGAGAAAACCAGATTGTATTTCCTAGAGGGAAATATTAGTAAAAAGATAGAAAAATGCATACATATAGAAAGAGAGAGAGAGAGAAGAAAACATTAAGTAGAGAAAGTATTGGCCTAAGTAATCGTGGGTAAGATGCATGCAGATTCAGGAAACTAAATGATTAGAAGCAATTTTGCAAACAGTTTTCAAGATGCACAAAGAACTGAATTTCCTATGTAATTTGCCTTTGACATCCTGACAAAGAAATGGGAAATGCCTAGATTTAAAAGTGTATAGCCTCCAACTGGCTAACTCCAACACTTGAAATGCATTACCTCACCTGGTAATCCAAAATAGACTTCCAAAGAGAGTGTTTGAATGGCATTTCCGACCTTGTGAAGAGCATGATTTGGCTTACTGACATTTCCCAATATTCTCATCACTTAAAGAATTTAAATTACTAATGTGCCCTTCTATTCTGTTTTGCATCCTTTCCCCCCCTTCTTTGTACATAGTACACAAGATGCAGTTTCACATAATTTAACACCTTCAATGAAGAGAAAAGTGATCTAAAGTAACGGGAGATGCTATTAATATATGAATAGCTATACTCTCAAGGTTCTCATTCCTTTCTTTCTCTCTTTCTGCCTCCTCTCTCCTCCTTCTGTCTCCCCTCCCCTTCTCTCTCTCTCTCTCTCTCTCTCTTTGTGCAAGGGGTTTTGTTTGCAGGAGCTGCTGTGTACCAATTTGTAGCATCCTCAAACAGTATCATATTTTAAACAATTCAAATGGGCACAATTTTACATTAAAATTCTCTATCTTTCCATGGCGTGAAGTCAGACTAATGCTTATGAAACCCTCTGATGGACCAAGTACCTTAAGCAAGTGATCCTTTCTTGCCAGCTTAAATACAATTAAATCTTCTAGAATAGATCTCTGTGTATTTTTGGATGCTAGGTGAGGAATGGAAAAATGTGGGCTAGCTGGTGAAAATGCAAGACCAAAGTACCCCTTCAATCATATTGTAAAAATATATGTATTTTAAAAATTGAGATTCATGTAATTTTCTGACTTGATTGAAGTAGAAACTTTCAGCAAGAGCTTGATTTCCAGCCCATTATCCACACCAAAGAGGTCCGGATGAGAGCTTCTGTTAAGTATGCAATTCTTAAGCTCTCTAAATTCTGCTCATCAACAGTAAAGGCATGTTGCAGAGGACAAGTGGAGGAGCTTTTGTGCCCTCTAATTTCCATTGTCTGGGCCAGCAGTGGGCAGTGGCACAGCATTCTAATGCATAGTGTTAGCACAGCACCCATTCCCAGCATGGCTAATTTGTTATTTCCCTTTGGTTACTGTTCTGGGTGGGGAACACAGAGGGATGGCAAACCTAGGGTAACAAATGCAACTGCACAATCCCTTCAGGAATGTGGAGTGTTTGACTGAGGGCCTATGGGAAAGTTATTAAGCCACTTGGAGCCTCAGTTTTCTTATCTTTAAAATGGGGGTGATAACTATTGCTCAAGTGTGTTAAAAAATAGAGGTGATATATATGTATATTGAGGGCTTGCTTCATGGCAAGCTCTAGATGAGAGACATGAGGGTCCCTGTCTTGGCAAAGCCTGCACAGACCCCTACACTCAGACCATGCTCTGCTCAGGAAAACTTGCCCAGGGCCCACTGTCATTTCCCATAACTGCAAGGCTTCTATCATGTGCCAAGTAAGGTGTTAGCTCACCTTACCCAGCTAAAGAGACCTTTGATTCACACAATTTCACACATGGAAGGAACTTTTGCCAACAAAATGAAAGAGAAGTTCTAACTTCTTTCTCCAATTCCTGAGCCTAAATGGTCATGAGAACTTAGATATATGCTTTTTTCCCAGTGCCTCAAAATGCCTATAACCATTAGCTCAGACCTAAAGGTGATTTGTTATTTATGAACATAATGTTCAAGATGTCAGTGCACAATATGAACAGACCTTAAACCTGTAGATCTGATGCCTTTTTATGAAAAGGGGTGGGGAAGCTACAGCTGTCTGGCATGTGCTGGTAGTTTAAATATATGTATATGTGTGTTTAAATACATATGTATACATTTATATTTATACATATGTATATAGGACGCATATTATGCCTGCTCTTTTAGAAAAAATATGAATGGAGATGTGCCAAAAGTAATAAAAATGTAAGTGACCCATAATTCTACTATCCAGTCTATTTAACTGTTCCTCCTTCTAGACTCTTTAAGTCTTCCATATATGAGCATATAAATTAAAAATGTAGATACACTATGTGACAGTTTGAAGCTTTTTGTGGGCCCTAGAAAAGATCATGTTCTTGGAGCTATCCATTCCTGTGGGTGTGAGACCCTTTGATTGGATTGGGTTCAGTTGGGGGGACTTTGATGGGATTGCTTCAGGGAGGTGTGACCCAGGGTGGGACTTAGTCCTCTTGCTAGAGTCCTTTATAAATGGAGGACTGGAAGCAGAGACATGCAAGAAAAAAGCCTCAGAGACACGAGAAGAGATCCTGGAGGCTGGTATCAGGAGCACAGAAGCATGGAAAGGGGCCCCCAAGAGGCTAGGCCTATGGAGCAGCTGGAAGCTGAAGAGATGAGGCCCAGAAGTGAGGGGAGAGCAAGGGGACCAGCACTGTGTCCTGCCATGTGCCCGATCGCCCACAGCTGAGCTCCAAGAGAAGGCGTCTAAATGACGCAGACATGTGCCTGATCACCCACAGCTGCAAGCTGGTGAGACAGCATTGCTTGATGAGCCTTGATTTGGACATTTTCATGGCCTCAGAACTGTAAGCTTTGAACCTAATAAATTCCCATTATAAAAGCCAACACATTTCTGTATGTTGCATTGGCAGCCTTTAGAAACTAAGACACTGTATATAAAATAGTGTCATATTTTACATACTGATTTTATTCCACTCAATAATATTGTGACTCTCTTTGCATGTCAATATGTGTATATCTTTATCTTTGTTCTAAATGAAATAAATACCATCATTTATTTAATCAATATACTATTACCAGACAGTTGGTTTAATTTTTTATTTTTATAAATGTGACCTGTCTCAGGTTTTACTAACCAATCAGCATAAATGTAGTCCCAGTAACAATTCCTCAAACTTAATATCTCTCAGTTACCAACTCCCATTCATTTTCAGGGTCCTCCTCCTAAATATGTCCAAGAACCCCCAGAAGTGCTTACATGTGTCTGTGGATCATTCCTGGCTATTGCTTGCTTCCATGGCCAGTTGAGCCAAGGCAACACCCCCCCTCCCCAGAAGCCTGGCAGTTCCAGGGGGATGTACTTTAGGCTAGAAATTTCTTCCTATTGTTGTAGCAACTCATCACCATGTTCTGAAAAATGATGCTTTCCTAAATGTTGGTACAACAAAAATGACATTAATAAACTTCAAAATTGACAATCTTTATTGCCATTCCCAGCCCTGTGAAGTGAGAAAGAAAATATATCTTTGCTATGATCAGCTAGGGTCCCATAGCAAGGTGCCCAGTGTTGAGGTGCACTGTTCTATCAATTCTTACACAGCTTCTTTCTTTGAGTGCCCCCCTACACTTCCATAGTAGAGAGCAATTTGTGAGGGCATTCCTGGTTTTAGCTCCAAAAGTCCCATGTCCAAGAAAACCCCTCAATCCTGGGCAAACTGGTTCAGTTGGTCACTCCAGTAGAAGAGTTGGCTCAAGTGCTGTTATCAGCCAACATGCTGGACTTATGTTGCGGCTGTCGTGGTGAAAAACCCAGACCGGCACTCAGAGAGAGAGGAGGAACCAGGCTTTATTACGCACGCGGGCCCAGAGGAAAGTTCCAGTTTGACCCTGGAATGATGAATCTAGGGGGTGATGCCTGCAACTTTAAGAGCAGTGGGAGTTACAAGGATTACAGTATGTGGACCTGTCCAGGAAGGCTGGGGGGGTTCTTTCCTCCAGTCTTTGACCCAGATCTGGTCCCCTGGCTGATGAGGGTGCACCAGGTGTCACAAGGAGATTAGGTTTTGAGACAAGACAGTTTTATGTATTTCAGCTAGAGTTCCTCCAAGCTGCTGGAGAATGGAATCTAGGTTGGCCTCCCACGGAAGCCTGAGACTTCCTCTGAGCACCCGGACAGTTGGGGGTGGCCACCCAAACAGAATTTCAAAGGGAGAGTAGCCTGTGGGTCCTGGGGTGCACCTAACTCAGGGAAGGGCCAAAGGGAGTAAATCTACCCAGGGGGGACCAGTTTCCTGGCAGAACTTTGCTAGGGTGGCTTTGAGGGTTAGATTCATGCACTCAACTTTCCCTGAACTTTGAGGCCTGTGCTACTTTGGTTGTTTCATGTACAAACGGGTTAAAGTCTCGAGTTATATTTGGAAGCCCCAAGGCAGGGACTTGGCTGAGTTATTTCTTGATGTTTTGAAAGGTCCCTGTTGGACTTCTCCCCAGGCAAGAGATTCCCTTTCAAGACCTGCCAGAGTTTTGTAAAGGGGTCTGGCCATTGCTGCAAACCCAGGTATCCAGCTGGAGGAGTGTTTGGGTTCCCTTCCAGCAACTCTCTTTGGCGTGAAGTCTTCATTCTTCACTTCGGGGCACAGTGACGAGGAGAGTGAGACTGGTTCCGAGGTTTAAGCTTGCTGACCCTTCAGGATTGAAGGTAATCTGGGCCCCAAGTTTGGTTAGGAGGTCTCTGCCAAGCAGGGGAACCGGGCACTCAGGCAGGTACAGAAACTCAAGAGTTACTTCATGGCTGCCGAACTGGCAGGTCCTTGACTGGCAAAAGGGCCATCGGTTCTACTGGTCTCCAGTCGCCCTTATGATATTAGTGGTTTTCCGCTAAAGGGGGCAACAGGGTTTGTGACTACAGAGTGTTCAGCACCAGTGTCCACCATGAAAGTCATTGTCTGGCCTCCGACTTCTAATCTGACCTCATGGGGGCCAAGTTCCAGTGAGCCCAGTCGCCCCTATTCAGGGTTGAGTCCTGCCAGCCCAATCAGGTGGTCTTGGGGCTCTGGTTGATATTTTCCTTTAGGGGTGCTTCCTCTTGGTGTCTGAGACTTCTGGGGGCACTCATTTTTCCAGTGCCCACTCTCTTTGCAGTAAGCGCATTGGTCTCTGGCCAGCGGCATTCTCCTGGTGCTTCCCAATCAGCGACTTCGTCCCGATTGATGAAAACTTTGTTGGCAACCTCAAGCGGTTGAGAGATGTTCATGCTCGCGAATCCTTCCAACTTTTGAAGTTTTTTTTTTCTTTTTTTGATGTCTGCTGCCGCTTGTGCCATGAAAGCAGCGTTTAACATCCTCTGGTTTTCTGGAGCTTCTGGGTCGAAGGGAGTGTAGATTCTGAAGGCCTCGCAAAGCCGTTCATAGAAATCCCCCAGAGACTCATCGGGTTTTTGAATAACTGAGGTTGGTTTTGGTCATGTTCGTGGGTCGTTTAGCCCCTTCTTGGACCCCTCAGAGGAGCACTTCCCAATATAGTTGAAGCGCAGACAGTTCCTGTTCAGTGTTTAAGTCCCAGTTAGGCTTCATTTCCAGTGCCGCCACCCGTGCCCAATCCTCCAGGTCTAGGACACCAGTAGGGGCTTGTTCTTGTCCTGAGTCCGGGGTGGACTCTGCGTCTCACGGAGGGGCATCTCACGGATAGGGCTGCACCTATCAGAGTCTCCTTGCCGATGGGATTGCAGGACTCCCCTCTGGTGGGGTCATCAGTTCTGCAAGGGCCGGGGGTGGTGTCGCTGCGTGATTTGCCTGTACCTCCGGGCCGGGAGGGGAGACTGAAGGAGGAGGCGTCTCTGGGAGACCCGCTGGTGCTCCTGAGCCAGGAGGAAGGGCTGGGGCGGTTGACACATATGACGGTGGGGGCAGTGGTGGGTCTTCTTCCGAGGACCCCTGATGAATAACTGGTTTTTGGTGCCTTGCTTCTTGTGCAACTAAGACCCTTCTTTCCAACGCACAAGCGAACCCAAGGGGGCAGGGTCCGGGCTATTTCTAACCAGGAGTCAATATAGGGGAACTGATCTGGGTGGCCAGGGGTTCCAGTGACTACTAGCCACACCACACGGACCTTGGCTATGTCTAGGATCCCTTCCGAGGGCCAGTCGACGTTAAAAGTGGGCCCCTCCAACTCACATAGAGTTCGGAGGGTTCCAGGATTCATCCGGATACCATAATCTCCATATAATCCCTTCCGAAGTTCTTAAGCATGCAGTTCAAGACGGTGGGTTTTGACTGTGATGTGTCGGTGGCGCAAGACAGACAAAGGTGGGGTGCCTCTTTCATGGCCACTCAGATGCCCGCCTGTCCGCGCCCCTCGCAGGAACTTAGGCTCGTTTTAGCTAAGGCATCCGGACAGTTTTCGAGGTGGGCCATTATGCTGGATGACGTAGCCGCGGAAACAGGTTGGGGCCGTGGGGCCACACACTGGTACAACAGGCGCAAGCCCCTACTGTCCACATTCACGCACGCAATCACTTAGAGGTTAAACAATCCCTCCCACAGGAATTGCCCTATACTGGAGTCTTGTCACCTCGAGACTTTAGGAGGTGATCAGTCTCCTCTTCTGTCCAGAGACAGGCCTGACTGGGGCTTGGCACCCAGGTGCTTACCTTTCCGAAGTCTTCTGATATCGTTCAGTCTGTCTCTCTCCTTGAGTCCAATTGGGACGTGGGGACGCGGCCCACAGGGGTCCGCCTCGGAAGGAGGTCCCGTCAAGACGACAGGAGGCACCTACCTCGTTCGCTCGGGGATCGCCGTTGGCCGCGCCCTTCGGTCCCAAGCCAGAGGCACAATGGGCCTGCTCGGTTGGGTTTCCCGGTCAGGGAACCAAATGTTGCGGCTGTCGCGATGAAAAACCCAGACCGGCACTCAGAGAGAGAGGAGGAACCAGGCTTTATTACACGCGGGCCCAGAGGAAAGTTCGGTTTCCAAATTCTGGGCCCCCAGCCCCAGTTTTCTGGAGTTTTATTGGGGTCTGCAGGCTCCCGTTCATTGGCTAGCGAATTGGCGGGTGGAAGTTTCCATTACTTTAGGCAACTAAGCAAGCGTGGTTATAGAAGCAGAATTTGCAGGTTATGAAATCAAGCGGGCAGGGTTACAGAGCAGGTTCCAGTTCTAAGGTGGGAGATTCTTGTCAGGAAAAGAGGGAGGGGGAGGGCTGCAGTGACTTTTCCTTATCACTTAGACCACTGCTTCCTTCTGATGACTAGATCCTATTGCTGAGCCTGGCTCGCCAATTTGGGTACTTCCTCCTTTAGGTTAAATTCCCTTTCAGGATTCCCACATCTGGTTTCCACTGGGGCCACATTCTTCAGACAAGTCTGTATATGTCTCAACCTCAAAAAAAAGACAAGATCTCAAGTCTTTTATCCTCACGGGGCTCTTCAGCCCCTTAAATCAGTGGATACAAATGCAATACATGTGGGAGAGATGTTGCCTGACCCCACTCATCAGAACCTCTGGAATCCCCGCCCTTTACATTAACAGCACAACAATGAACATCTTTGTACTTACGCCTCTATATGCGAGTCTGATTGTTTCTTTAGGATGAATCTCCCAAAATGTATATTTGCCAAATTGCCCTCCAGAAAGTCTATTCCCTTTACTCTTTCGGGGTTATTTTTTAAACCATGCAAATTTATGTCCCAAATGGAAAGGAAGCTGTGACCTGTTTCTAGGAGCACAGAGTATGGGATCATATCAGAACGACCTTGCCAGAAGGGGAAGGGGAGAGGAGAGGAGGATTGGGGAAGAACAGTTCCAGAGCTGCCTGAAAGTATGTGAACATTTCCTAAGCTTCTTACACTCCTTGTTTTGTGTTATTGTACAGCATTTTTCCTAGAATATCTGTGCAGTCCACCTGAGTACAATGCTTCCTCTGTCACACAGGTCCAAATTCCAGCAGGCTGTTACAGGTAGATCCTAGCCAGGGAATCTGCACTTGGAAGTAAAATAGAGGTGGGAAAATTCCTCTATGACTTGTCCTCTTTTCTTATTTGTTTCACACAGAATTGATGGCTGCTGGCTCCCAGGAAATAAAAATGATGAAAAACCCAGACCCAAGTCATCATTAGCAAAATGAAGCTGTTGTCTAGTCAGTTGGAGAACACCCCAAGGTGGGGTGGAAGGTTCTGCCTTGGACCCAGTTCTGGTAGCAATGTGAAAGACTGATCAGGATAACTGATGAGGCTTTGAGCAGCAAGCGATCCCTGGTTACCAGGCATCTGGACTGCTTGGGCCCAGCTCCCTAACAAAGGGATGGCTGAGTAGCTCCCAGAATCAGGCAGCGAAGGCAAAACCTGGGGGCATGGGGTATATCAAGTGATTTTTTCCCCATAAGGTACATTTAACAGACATTCTGGGATAAAAAACATGGGAAGATGTGTGCAAAGGGAATGTCCACTTCTATCTTATTTCAAATCCAAACAAAGTGTAAAATAAGCAAATGCTACATTTCTTTGGACAATTTATAATTCATCTTGTGCAGAAGTTACTGGCAATGACTGTCTCCTCACTGGGCAGTATGTGAAGCAAACCAGTTTTACCATTAGATCTCATTTAAATGCTGAATGCATCGAAATAGACATGCATTTACATATTTAACCATCCAAATTAAGAGAAATAAAAAACCCAATTCCCTCAACATTCCTGTGGTTTCCTGGGCTACAGATAGTCCTGATCTTAGTCTTGAGGACCAGCGGGCCAAGGTTTTTTCCCAATCGAGATAGGCTTCCAGGATGCTCCTACTTTGCTCACTCATTTCCCTGAGTGACCTGGGCCTGAGTGAGAAACAAGGGACAGGAAATCACTGCATTTAAGAACATGGCCGAGGCACTGCTTTTATTTCTGTTTCACCCTATGTCTCACAGGGGCAAATGTTCCAGCAGGACAGACAGGAAACTTAGTTTAATAGTCCCAGAATTTCAATTATCCAGTTGTATAACATTAAGCACATAGCTTTTTCTCCCTGGGCATCCAGTTTTCTGACCTTTTAAAACTAGGGGTTTGAAGTAGATTGTCCCCCAAGATCTTTTCACCTCTAATATTATCATCAGAATACCTCTCAGCAAATAAATAACTTGGATCTCCTCGGAGTTTTGGAAAAGTTCAATTCAAAACTGTCTATTGAATTTCTGATGCCAATATCTGGATAATCACATGATGAAATTGAGATGCACTTCTTTGCCCTTCATTGCTTCACTGTTGTTTCCCAGGTTGGTCATGGGCCATGGCAATTTTCCAAGACACCCAGGCATGCACAAAGCCACCTTCTGCTGTATAATGACCAATGAAAATACTGCCTTGCTTTTTTTGTGTGCCATTCTTGGATTTCCTTGGCTTCTTGTAAGGCGAATTAAAATGACCCTTTACCATCTTCACTGTTACATTCCTATACTTTTATGCTTCTCTGAAGTAGCCACTATTGCTTTCATCTAGAGTCCAGATTTTAGATGAACTGCTATTTACTCCAACCTTTGGAAGGAAATAATTGAATATCTAAAATAAACATTCACATTTGTTGTAATATTGTCACCTGATTTCCAATCTGATGTTGGGGGGTACAGATGTGGCTCAAACAGTTGGGTGTCTGTCTCCCATATGGAGGGACCTGGGTTCAATCCCTGGAACCTCCTGGTAAAAAAAAAAAAAAAACAAAAAAAAAACCCAATCTGATGTTGGAAAGTCAGCTGTCAGTTTAATCATGGTTCTTGCTGGGTTTAAACTGGTCTTTTCTCTATCACTACTTTTAAGTTTTCCCTGTGCTTTTAACATTTTGCAGTTTCATTATTTTGTGTGTGGGTATGGATTTCTTTTTATTTATTCTGCTTGGAATTCCTTTGGCTTCCTGAATCCATGAATTCATTTCTTTCAACAATTATGAAAAATGATCTGGCTTTATCTCTTTGACTATTGACTCTCTTCCATTCTCTCTAATCTCTCCTGGAATTCTAAGTAGTCTATGTTAACCTTGCTCACTCTCTTCTCCATAACTCTCAAGGTTTCTTTCATATACTTTTTTTCATTTCTTTGTCTCCCTATGCTATATTTTGGGTAATTTCTTCAAATATATATCTTTTAGTTCACTATCTTTTCAACTGTATTTAACCAGCTGTTTAAAATGTCCATGGAATTTTTATTTCAATTAGTAAACTTTTCATTTCTGGAAGCTTTTTGGGAGAAGGGGGCTCATTTTCAAGTTCTATCTATGAATTGTGTTACTTTGACTTATTTCCAATCTCCCCTTTTATTTCTTCAAGCATAGAAACATATTTGTTTCATATGTTTATTTTTACTTTTTATATTCGTTATCTGAAATTATTCTATTTTCAGATTTTGTGGGACTGTCATAATCTTGTTTCTGTTGTCCCTTGTTCATGGAAGCTTGTTCTTCATCTTTTAGTGGTTTTTGATTATCATTTCATATTCCTTGAATAATTATTTGAGGCTGTGTTCTTCAGAGAGGGACATTGCAAGCCTGGGACTACTTTTAACTACACTTTTCATTTGGGATTTTTAGGCCATTAAGATAGTATAGGCTCGGCGGCAGCCTCTGCGCGGACAGCACTGCTCTCGCCTGCGCGCCCGCTCGGCTTCCTCTGCAACCATGTCTGACAAAACCGATATGGCTGAGATTGAGAAATTCGATAAGTCGAAATTGAAGAAGACAGAAACGCAAGAGAAAAATCCACTGCCCTCCAAAGAAACGATCGAACAGGAGAAGCAAGCAGGCGAATCGTAATGAGGTGTGCGCCGCCAATATGCACTGTACATTCCACAAGCATTGCCTTCTTATTTTACTTCTTTTAGCTGTTAACTTGGTAAGATGCAAAGAGGTTGGATCAAGTTTAAATGACTGTGCTGCCCCTTTTCACATCAAAGAATCGAGAACTACTGACAAGGAAAGCTGCGCCTGCTTCTCCCATCTGCCTGGCTGGCTGGCAGGGAAGGAAAAGAACTTGCATGTTGGTGAAGGATGACAGTGAAATCTAGAGTAAAAGCAAAAGCTGGTCCAAGGTGTCCTACAGGCTGTAAAATGCAGTTTAATCAGAGTGCCTTTTTTTTTTGTTGTTGTTGTTCAAATGATTTTAATTATTGGAATGCACAATTTTTTTAATATGCAAATAAAAAGTTTTAAAACCTAAAAAAAAAAAAGATAGTATAAACTTGAGTCCAAATTTCCAAACCTGAGGCTGAGACAGGGAAAGGTCTCTTTGTGGGGTAGGTGCTCCCTCTGAGGGTGTAATCTTTTAGTGGTGCTGGTTTATTCAAAATCCTAGGATTTGTCTCCAGTCCCCATGGATATGGCTCATGGTACAGGACACCAGGATCATCATTGCATTAGGGGAAAATGTTAGCTGTGGGTTTTAAAATATGCCCACAAATTCTTCAACATTTCTCCCTTAGAAAAGTAGAAACTAATTCCCTTCCCCTTGAGTGTGGCCTGAACTTACTGATTTTGCTCCTAATGAATCAATATGCGATGGAGTATGACTTTCAAGACTAGGTCATGAAAGTCATTGAGGCCTTCTTATTACTCTCCTTGGGTTAGTCACTGTAAGGGAAGCCGGCTGCCATGTTGTGAGGGCATTCAAGCAGCCCAACAGAGGGACAAACATGGCATGGACCAGAGGCCTCTTGCTGAAAGCTATGTGAGTAGATCATCTTAGAAGCAGATCTTCCAACCTTAGACAAGCCTTCAGAAGACTGTAGCCCTGGCCAATATCATGACTGTAACCTCTGAGCCAAAACCACCTTGCTAAGACTCCCGAATTCCTGACCCACAGAAATGATGAGGTAATATATATTTACATTTTAACAGTTTAACTTTTAGGGTGATTTGTTACTGAGCACTAGATTATCTCCTGAATTCTGCTTTCTCATCATTTCTGAGCTCCAGTCATTTCCTTTATTGCCTGCATAGCCATGCTTTTAAGAAAGATGCTTATTAAATTTTATCTAGCATGTTGGAGAGTTCTTTATTGGGGGCAAGTTCTGTACATCTAGCCTGTCATATTGCTGAGAACAGAAGTCCTTACACATGTTACCAAATCCTCTTATTCAATCTAAACCTGGTGAAGTAGGTTCATTAAGCTCATTATACAGGTAAAGAAGCTTGTTCAAAAAGGCTAAGTATCCTTCCCAAGTTCATATTGCTGGCAGGTAGTGGAGCTGGGACCTAAACCCAAGTATGCAAACTATAAAAATCCATGCTCTTTGAAAAATCATAAGCTGCTTTTCATGGAAAAAATTGAAAACAGCTTTGCCATCTCTTGGTTTCCCAGCTGTTCAAACAAATACTGTCTAACAGGCTGGCTTAATAACAAAAATATATGGGCTCATGGTTTCAGAGGCTAGAAGGCTTGTTTCCTCCTGGAGTTGGTATCTTCTGGCTGGCTGGCAATCAATGGGCTTCCTTGGCTTTTCCATCACATGGCAGTGTACATGGTTGTGTCTTCTTTCTCTTCTGGGTTCCACTGACTTCCATTTTCTGGGCCTTCCCATAGCTTTCCCTCCCTCTGTCTGAGTTTCATTCTGCTTATAAAGAACTCCAGAAATATGGGTAAAACCACAAACTGATTCAGTTGGCCACAACTTAACTTAAAATAACATTTTCAAAAGGTTGTATTTACAATGGGGTCACACCCACAGGAATGGATTAAGATTAAGAACATGTTTTTCTGGACTACATAATTCAGTCCCCAACACCATCTAATCTAGCTGTGTTTCCATTGGGAATGAGTGGCTCAGGAAGGAATAGGTAGGAAGAAATAGAAGCAGAAGCTGGGAGTTCTGTTGTCAGTGTGTGAAGGCTATGAAGGGGCTCCTGTGAGCCTTTAGCAGATGGACCACCTGACTGGTTCTTAGAAAGCTCCTTTTGCCCCAAACCTGTTTCCTTTTCTATTTCCCAAAGTGTTCCCCAAGGACCTGCTTTAGAGTGTAGTCTTGTGCACTGTCTTCTTCTTCACACATTCTCGAGGGGAACTGGTTGCTGAAATGACTTCTATTAGTTCTCACTCACTGACAGCTCCCTGCTTTCCTTGCAACCCCACCTTTCTGTCTTCCCCAGAATTATCTCTCTTGTCATCAGCTGGAAGAATGTATAAACAAATGACAGGCTCATGATATCACACAGCAGGGGGCAAGTAATTTAACTTATTTAAAATTAGGTTGCTTGTCTGCAAAATGGGAGCAATGGGGCCAGTCATGTGTACATGTGATTATTAAATACTCTAATGTGTGTAAAACCTAGTGCTAAGCACATGGCAAAAACTGAATAAATGGTAGTTATCTAGAAAGTTTAACAAATTGAGTTGCTGTTGGTTGGTAACATAGCACACAGTAGGGAAAGATTCATTTTTATGTATTTTTCAGGTTTCACATTTCATGGTAATACAAATGTAATTTCAGTGAAAGCAAAAGGATGAGAATCTACAAATCCCATCCTACAGCCTCTACCCTGGGATTTAATGTCATTAAGAGGGCTATTTAGATAGTTTAAGGCTACATATTTGCAGATGGGATTTTAAGGGTGAAAGCTCATTTGTAGCCCTAAGGTGTTTAAACAACCCTGCAATTTGATCTCAGATTCCCCCAGCACAGTCTTAACTCCTCCAGCCTCCTGTCTGCCTACCCAAGCCCTACTTCCAAGACCACTTGTCAGTGGCTATAATGGCTGGGGCTTTGTGAGACTCCCAGCTGAAACCTGATCTCTTCAACTGTTCAGGGGATGCTGCAGCTGCTGCAAAATCTGTAAATTTTACTGTGTTAAGCAGTGGCAGTGGCTAGGGTTCAATGACATGCCTCTGGGAACTTTCCGTTCCTTTATGTACTCATAAGGAGTTGAGTACTTTCTAAAGACCAGGCCCTGTCCTAAATAAGCCCTGGGAATATGAAGGGAGTAAGATGGGACCTCTGTCTTGAAGGGGCTCACAGAATGGGTAGCAGGCACAGACAGGCAAGCACATATTATAACACAGCATCATGCTACAAGAATAGAAACCCAAACCTCACTAGCTATTAGGGAAATGCAGCTCAAAACCACAATGAGATATCATTTCACACTGTACAGCATGGCCATTATTTTAAAAACAAAACTACAAGTGCTGGAGAGGATGCGGGGAAATAGGAACACTCCTTTCACTGTTGGGAATGTAGAATGGTGCAGCCTCTGTGGAAGACAGTTGGGTGGTTCCTTAGGAAGATAAATATAGAACTGTCATATGATCCAGGAATCCTGCTACTAGGAATATATTCAAAGAACTGAAAGCTAGGACTCGAACAGATATTTGCACACCGATGTTCACAGCGGCATTATTCACAATTGCTAAAAGATGAAAACAACGTAAGTGCCCATCAACCGACAATTAGATATACGTTGGGGCACTATTTAGCTGTAAGAAGAAATGAACTTGGGATTCATATGACAACATAGATGAACCTTGAGGATATTATGTTGAGTGAAATAAGCCAGACACAAAAAGACAAATATTGTATGGTCTCACTGATATGAACTAAATGCGATGAGTAAACTTTTGGAGTTAAACTATAGAATATAGGTTAGTAGGAGACAGAATGTGGGTTGAGAAGGGGTAGCTGATGCTGAATGTATGTAGAATGTTTAATAAGGTTGATGGCAAATATGTGGAAATGGGTAGAATTGATGGTAACACACTATAATGAGTATAACTAGCACTGCTGATTTATAAATGTGAATGTGGTTGAAAGGGGAAGTCTAGAGAGGTTAATGCTAATTGAAAGACACTAGAGGATAATATAGGAACTGTATAACACAGCAATTTCAGTGGTAGATGAGGATTGTTGTTAATAATACAAATACAAGGATGTCCCTCTATTACAAGGTGTTATGAATATAGTGATACATGGGAAAATTACAAGTAATGTAACTTATGGATGATAGTCAACAGTAATATGGTAATATTTTTGCAGCAATGGCAAAGAAGATATATCAATTCTAAGGGCTATAAGAGGGTATGGTATTTCTCTTTTTGAAGTGGTGAAAACGTGTAAAATAGATTGAGGTGATGACAGCACAACTCTGTGATGAAAATGAGAACCACTGAGGGTACACTTTGAATGGATTGTACAAAGCCTGCAACTCTTTAACACAGTGAATCTTGTGGTAGAATATGGACTGTGATTAACACAACAAATATGAGAGCCTTCTCTCATGAATTATAAGAAATATATAATAGTAATACAAGCAGTTAATAATTGGGTGGGCTGGGGGAATAATACACCAAATGTAAGATATGAGCTATAGTTAGTAGTAATATTTTAATGACAGGGAAGCGGCTGTGGCTCAATCAGTAGGGCTCCCGTTTACCATATGGGAGGCCCTGGGTTTGGTTCCCGGGGCCTCCTGGTGAAGGCAAGCCCGTCCGAACGGCGTGGTTAGCTGACCCAGTGAGCACAAGCAGCAAGGGAGGGATAAATGAATAAATAAATAAAATCTCTAAAAAAATAAAAAAATAAAAAAAAAGATATTATAAAATATATATATATATATTTTAATGACAAATGCAAGGTGTTGGTGGTGGGGTGATATATGGGAATGCTGTATGTTGATACATATCTGTGTTTTGTAAGTTCACAACTTTTATTATACACTTATTGTTTACATATGTTCATTTATGAATGATATACTTAAATAAAAAAAATTTTAATGCGAAAAAGAATATGGTGATACATGGGGAAAATACACTTCGTGTACCATAGACTACAGTTAGCAGTAATATTGTAATATTTTTGTAGCAAAGGCAAAGAAGGTACTATATCAATGCTAAAAGTAAAAAAAGAATATGGGATTTAGTTTTATGAGACGCAAATATGATCAAGCTTTTTTTTTTTTTTTTTCATTTTCTTCATTAACAAGAAGAACTTAGTCATGCCAGTTAACCAATCTGTGCTCATTTATTCATCTTTCTGAACACTGGAGAAACAATTGAATTTGTTTTTAGGATTAAATAAGATAAATGTGCCTGGAAAGAATTTTTCTGAGTAATACTTCCATAATTTGTTAAGCTGTCTTTTCTCTGTTATTTTATTTTTTGAAGCTGAAATAAAGTTTACTGATTTTGAAAAAAATATATAAACCCACACACACTACGACATGGGAGAAAATAATTAGCCATCCAAAGCGAGAGGAGAGAGCAGGGGAAAGCTGGCCTCCCACAACAGCGCCCTCGGAGTGGGCTTCGTTCCTCTCTGCCTTCCTAGTGACACCTCAGAGGAATCATGCCCGGCCTTCCAAACTTTGTTCCTCCCATCTCACCACACAAATTTTTTTCTAGTCCCTATGTTATTGTCAAGCAAGTTTCCAATTTCTTATTCACTTCATCTTTGTACCCACATCTTCCACCTCCAACATACACCCAGAGGCACCTTAGGTTCAACATGAAATCCTGCTGTTTTCTTCCTGTCTCCCTTCTCCTTCCCACAGCCCTGGTCCAAGGACATAATCACCCCACACCTGAGCTCTTGTCTCCCAATTAGCCTCTCTCCCTTCTGCCCATGCTGAATAACTCTCATCCATTGGACACACATCATTGGAATCATCTTCCAGTGTCATTTAGAGCATACCACTCTCCTCTTCACACACCCTTATAGGCTCCCAGTTGCCTTCGAAATCATGTTTAAACTCCTATAAATCTTGGACTTCAAGGCCCATCACCAATTAGCCCTGCTTTATCTAATTGCCATCCACTCCTGCTAAACTTTGCTTGACGTACTTCACTCTAGCCAGGCAATTCCACCTGTTCTTTCCCTCAGCATGTGGCTATCTGAAATCACTGTGTGTGTACACACATGCACAAGTGTGTATGTGTGTGTGTGCATGCATACAAGGTGGGGGGAGGAAAAGAGAAGGCAAGGCAACCACTCTCCTACAACACCCTATTATGAGTGAAAACCATGAGACGTGAGCACCCAGGGTCTAGAGGAAAGAAAAACACGGAAAAGGGCTATGCAGATGCACATCAAGAGGGAAGGGGCTGCTGACCAGTCCTCTGGGGCTAGTGCTGGGCTCAAGTAGGGGTGTGTGAGCTGACACCAATGGGCTCTACTAATTGGGGTTCACTGCCTTCCTCTCTTGCTTCGTTGTGGCTCTGCTTTACTTTTCTTCAGGATGGTCTCTCAGGTCCCTTAGCTCAGTCAATTGAGTCATGGCATTCCTCTGCTTACAGCCTTTCCACTGCTTCCTCTCAGGGTAGAACAAGGCTCTAACTTCTTACCCAGAAAGCTCACATGGTCTGTCCCTGCCACGTTCTCCAGAGTCACCTCAGACAACTCTCCTTTTCACTTGTGGCTGTGCTCAAGCCACTCTGTTGTTTTTCCAGGACCTGGAATGTTCCAGGTTCTTCCAGGGCACGGCCTTTACACATGCTGTTCTTTCGGACAGCCTCTTGATCCATTCTTTTCACAGCTGACCCTTTCCATCATTCGGATCTCAGCTTACAGGTCACCTTCCCTGGCCACCTTCACTAAAGGAGGCCCCCCTTCACAATCCCCTATGATGATGAAGCTCTGTCTGCTGCCTTCATAGCACTAGTACCGTCTGTAAACCAACATGTAGTCACTTGGTTTCTTGCTGCCTAGTGGTTGTAAACTCTGTGAGGGAGGAAAGCATTTCCCTTGTTTTCTGATGCACTCCTGAAAAATGCCTGGCACAAAGTACATGCCTAGTAAATATTTGTTGGATGACTACAACCTTAATCACTGAGCATCAGGTAGATGTTACCAAAGTGTAGGCACCCTGTGATTGACTCACTTTTTAGTGAACAGGAAAATCTGGTCTTCTAGGAAGATTCACCCTAAAATGCCTTGAATTATCTAATCTACTAGGTCACTATTCCTTACCTTTCAAAATCTGTTCAATAATCTCCTACTTTCCAGACACTTTTCTGAATTAACCCTCCCTGTGTCTAGTCAAGGACTTGCAAAGTCAGATGCCTACAGAAGCCAGACAGGTAATTTACTGGGGTGGTTGACATGTGGGACAGTATGAGGTGCTGGGGACCAGGGTGAACTGCTGAGCTTACGTCCCATATGAAGGAGATACACTCCCTGCTCAGCTCTGGTATGCTGTTACTATGCAGGCAAATCAGGCCTCGTGGTGTTGGATTTTTTCAATTTTTCTAAAGCAGCTAAAAATCTGAATTTCTGTACGAAACATCCAGATTTTTAAAACATGGTAGAGGCCAAACAAAATATTTCTGCAGTCTTTATCAGCCTGAAAGAAAACTTGTGCTCTATGCTTTCAAGAAAGCTGCTTGGCACTTGTATTCACATGTAGTGGGCATGTTGGCATTCCTAAATCCTGTGGTTGTCCAGGAGCAGATGCCAGGCTTCGAGCTCTCCAAGGGCAAAGATGATGCCTTTCCCTTCTTTACATCCCCCAAAGCATCAGTGCACTGTCCTCCCCATCAATGCTGGTGTCAGGCAAAGTGTTTCTTATGAACTCTGCGGCCAGTCTGACTGTTTTGTTAGCAGAAGCCTTGCCTGGTACACGCGGAGGTGCAGCTCTTGGAGCAAGGCTCATCTATTTTATTCATTATGTCTTCATCCTTCAATCAGTGTAAGAGTTACAGACACTCTCCACTGTAACCACTCTCCTTCTGCCTTAATGTCTTGGTTGAAAAGTATCTCCACTCTTTGTTCTAAACTCCAGTTTCTTGTGCTATGATGATAAAGTTAATTGTGCCTAAGTCATTGACCCAGCATCGTTAGGAAATGAGGTGTTGTACATAATTAAACTGCCAGATCAACAAGTTAAAAAGAGTAAATGGACACATCCCAAAGTGTTATATATTTTTTCTTGCCTTCTTTATTTAAAATTCATATATATATATATATATATATTTTTTTTTTTTCAGAATAGAAGCAACAGAGTAGACAGTAATAATTAAGCCTTTGTCCCACCCCAGTGTCCCAGCCTCCCACTTCCCCATTTTAATGGATATAATCATTACCATCAATATCAGGTTACCAAGCATAACCTTCCTGAACAGTCTATACCTACATAAGAATTTGAGCTTTTCCCCACAAATGGTTACATATTATGACACTGTTCTGCACCTTGTTTTCAAACTTCTCTCTTGATCATTCTTCACCTTTGCATGAAGAGCTACCTCATTCTGTGTAATGGCAGCACCCTGTTCCCTTGTATGGGTGCAGCATTATTTATTTACGCAGTCTCCCATTGCTAGGTTTCTAGCTATTTCCAATCTTTTGTTATTACAAAAAATACTGCAATTATAATCTCTGTATTTCCTCCACTTTGCACAAGTTCAAGGATACCCAAAGGTTAAACTCCCAGAAGAGAATCACTGGGCCTAAGAAAGGTTATATGCATTGTCATTTTGATAACTATTTTCAAATTACCCTCCATTTTTGCCTCCTGCCATCAGTGGATGAAAGGAACATGTTTTCCTACATCTTCATCATCACAATATGGAATCAAACTTTTCTTTTAACATTTTGTAATTCAGTGAGTAAAAAATGTTAACTGATTTATTTTTCATTTGCAGCTTTCTAGTTATGAGTGTGGTTGGGAACCATTTCATATTTTAAGGAACATTTGTATTTCTCTTCCTGTGAACTGTCTAGTCAGATCCTTTGGCCTTTTCCTGCTAATGACTTAATAAACTTAACAAAATTTAACCATTATTTGAGGATTGATTGTTTCATGTGAATGCTTTCTTGAGATCTTGTGTTTGTTTTCGATTTCCTGCTTCCTTCAAATGTCTGTCTTTTGAAACCTCTGCCACCTCTTGCAATTGGCTGCCTCTAATAATAAGAGTTTCTGATACTAAAATAATGAAACTCATTATAATGTTCTGGGAAGCAGTCATGAGTTGAGTGCATAGGCCACAACACTTCTACTTTGCACATCTATTTTGGTCATTCGGGAGCCTTTTTTATTTCCTGGTTCTTGGGCGTGTTTAGAATATTCAAATTTGCCCAGTAAATGAATTCTCAGTTCTATCATTCTCTGCTAGAACAGTTGAGGATAATCATAGTCTGGGAAGCCCTAGTTATGTGTAGAGCTGACATGTTACTTTAAATATTAACATAATTGCCTTGAAAAGAGGAAAATTTGCTCTTTCACTCCTTAACGTAGCAATATGAACTTATATTTCTGGAAAACCTTAAACAAATGGTCTTTCGATGGTATTTTCTAGTGGAGGCTCAGGGCACTGCCTGTGCTTGCAATGAATGAGAATTTCCCTGTGTTGCATTTTCCTGCAAGTTCCCCAGGAAAGTTCTCAACTGCTGTGGTGGCTGAGCTGCCTCCCATAGATGGCAGTAAACACACTTTTTAAAGCACTTTTCTTCATCTTTCATTGGAATCAGCCTCCTTCAGGGAAAGAAAATGAATGCTGAAACTGTGGAGTAATAATTAGCAAACAGACTCTAGTCATTTGAAGAACTGGCAAGAAGCCTTATTAAAGGAGGTAATAATAGTCAAATTTTACACTTCTAATAGGACCTTTTATCTCTAGCCCGCCAAGAGCCTGTCTGAATCGTGTAAAGGAAATTTTAAAAAAAGAATTGGACTAGGTCAGAAGTCAGGAAACACAGACTCTGTTTGACATTCAGCGTGGCTCTCTCATTTCAAAGTAGAGTGTCTCTGTTGCATTTAAATACAAGGAATTTTTGTAGGTTAGAAAAGAAAAGGTGAGCGATGCACTGTGTCCTGGCTTAAAATGGAAAGCTTGTTTTGTTCAAAGTTGTTTTTCTGTGAATAAAGCTTTCGATACTTTGCCTCCTGCAAGTGCATAGCTGGCACTGTTATTCACAGTGCACTAGACAAATTGAGAAAGCATTTTTATATTCTCTTTCGTGTAGCAAGGCGTAATTATCAGCATATCCTTGTATTTATTCCTACGAGACTGGAATAGATGCTGCTGCAGATGGGTATCAACCCTATGAACTCAGCATCATTCATTCTTTATCTCTGGCTGTGGTGGTAGCAGAAGAAAATGCCTCCTAACATGTATACACAGCAAACACCTTAAATCTACAAGATATGGCTGTCCTTCTTGTCCCACACTAAACCTACGCCTTCAATTTCCCACAGAAACTCCAGACCTATTGAAATCTTGGAACATTAAAATTCTCCTTCATTGTTGCCAGGGTGCAGCGACTTGACAACCAGAAGACAGACACCCTGACTATTGGAGGAAATGTAGGTTTGGAAATAAAGAAGAGCAGATTTTCTTGGTGCATTAAAATTCACTTGGGGCTTGGTAGGACATATGTATTTTTTAATGACACTTGGGCTGTGTGACTTTGGCTTTGGGCAGGTTAAATTAACCTCTCTGAGCATCAATTTCCTCATTGTAATAATTTTTATCTCAAAAAAAAGATGGTGTAAGGATTAAATGAAATCAGGAATATGAAAGCATTTACCATAGCACCTAGTACTCAGTAAGTATTCAGTAACTATTGGTCATGAGAAAACATACACATGCGCACACACATATAACATACATACATATGAGATACAGACAGGCAGAGAGCCACATTTCTCTTGGGCATCCTTGTACCTCAGAGATTTAGGTAAATTGGTTCAAATCCCCAACTTCAGAACTCATCAGTCCTCCTTAGAGCTCCTACAAATTCATGACCTCACTTCCTTGTGATTTCTTCCAATTCTCCTAAATCAAAGCTAAGAGTCTCAGGTTAACTTGGTACTTGGACATCTTGTACATAAACCCCAGCTCCTAAGCCATTTTTCCACATGCAAAAAAAAATCTCACAAATGTTGTGAATCTGTTAACTTGACTGGAGACTCACATTTAGGAGAGACCAGGTCTTGCACCTCACAGCCTTCTGTCATTTTGTTGGCTCCTCCCCTTTTCCCACCGTTTTCTAAAAGTGCAGGCTTAACCACATGGAATTCTCCCATCCATTTAGCCCCATCCCTGGAAGTTGTAGCCCAATCCTTCCCTGCCCTCTCCAGCTACTTCTCGGGTGGAAAATAGTCTGACCCCAAAAACTAGATTCTTCCTGCCTCCCTTGAATTTTGGAATACAATTCCCTCCCTCTTATTATATTATGATTATTAATTCTCTGTAAAGCCCAGTAGTCAATAATTTCAGAAAATGCCATTCTCTCAATTCTATGGAGCAATCTATTCTTATGTGCTTATGTATAAGAGAATACTAATAAACAGTAATATGATCTATTTCATACCCTAAGAGGCATTTTTTAAAGGATTAACTAGTTTTTTAGAACTTTAGACAGTTTGTATATGAATTGTCTCTCTTCATTGCATTCATTCGTGTCTGATTTTTTTTAAACCCATGTATTCATTTCCTCAGGTTGCTGTAACAAGTTACCACAAACCAGGTGGCTTAAAACAACAGAATTTTATTCTGTTGCAGTTCTGGAGACTAGAAGTCTGAAATCAAGATGTCAGCAGGGGCATGCTCCCTCCAGAGTCTCTAGGGGAAGATAGCTTCCTTCCTCTTCCTGGCTTCTGGTGGTTGCCAGCAATCCTTGGCGTTCCTTGGCTTGTAGACACATCCCTGGATCTCTGCCTCCATCATCACATGTCATTCCCCCGTGTGTCCCTATGTCCCTGTGTCTTCACATGGCTTTCATATAAGGACACCAGTTATTCGATTTAGGGCCCACCTTGAACCAGTATGACCTCACCTTGTCTTGATTCATCTGCGAAGACCTATTTCTAAATAAGGTCTCATTCACAGATACTGGGGGTTAGAACATCAACATATCTTTTAGGGGAAAACAATTCAACCCAAAACAACACAGAGCACAAATTCATCTTTTCTTGGTAGTCCAGAGCCATCAATGTGTATCCTTGTGATAGTGCCCTCTGGAGTATCCATGGGGGTAGAGACGGCATTTGCCCCTGCACTGAATGATCCTAGACTGTTGTGTGCTTGGAGTTACTGCATCTGGGGTTTTTCCTCTACTTTTTTTGTCTCCTTGCCTCTTTTTGCTGTTACCAGTGTGTACTGTCTCCAGCAATAATCCTTTCCCCAGTAGTTTCCATTTGCAGCTTCCTGTTTACTGATTGATTAAAACAAAGCAAACATTGAAAGTGGTTTAAATTCAAAACCATTGGCATAAAATAATATCCCATAAGAACTCTGAGCAAAATGTGTGAACTTTGATACATGGACTTTCTTATATGTACTTTTTGCTGCTCAGTGGTCTTTTGGTTGAGCTCTCTTAGCTCTTGGCTATGTTTTAGATTATTTAAATTCTAGGAAAAGTGATCTCCAGAGGAACAACATGTCACTATATTTTCCCACTGATTCCATTTTAAAACTCCGGACCAATGGCAGGGTTGAGATTCAGCATGTACCAGCCAGCTTCTGCTCCAACTGGTAGGAGCTCTAGCCAAACTGCTTGTAAACAACTTTCGAATGTTACCCTTGGACATAACCACACAAACACATTCATTCTTAAAGAAGGTCACAAATGATCAAAATCTTAAATCAAAGTATTTGATATGAAGGCAAAAGCACATCACTTAACAATAGGGACTAGTGTGTATAATCAATAAGGCCAGGCAAGTTTAGTGATCAGTTAATATTCTCATTTCCATGCTGTCAGAGTTTACTCTAAGAAAATACTTCATTATTCTTTCTCCGTCCCCTACCTCTGCCTGTCCTTCTTTACTGTCTCTCTCTTATTTCTTTTCTTTATACGAATCAGCGATTCTTTTTTTTTTTTTTTTTTTTACTAATGACAAAATAGTCAGAAAAATAGAAATGAAGGGCATGTTCTTAATCTTAATCCACATCCTCTGGGTGAGAACCCATTGAAGATGTTATTTTTGGTTAAGGTGTGGTCCAACAGAATCATGGTGGGCCTTAATCTGTGTTATCGAAGTCTTTTATAAGCAGAAGAAATTCGGATGCAGTCAGAGAAAGCCACTGAAGTGAAAAGTGGGAAGTCAGTTGGAAACTGGAAACGCAAACACAAGGAGAGAGAGATTGTCACATGATGGGAGGCAGAGATGCAAGCCAACGAACCCCAAAGATTGCAACAAGCCAGCATCAGACTGTTACAGACTTTGGGGAGAGCTCGTGGCCTTGCTGACACCTTGGTTTTGGACTTTTAGCCTTCCAAATTGTAAGCCAATAAAAATGCCTGTTGTAAGCTGACCCACTGTCTGGTATTTGTCATAGCAGCCTGGCAAACAAAGACACTAACTTTGAGAGTAAATATGCTAATTTTAAAAACCTGAATATCTTGCAAGATTTTCACAGTATGAACATGTTTCTCCTGAGTTTCACATTATTAACACTTGAAAATTAAGTGCTTCCTATAGTTCAGGAAATATTTATGATTCTTCTCTCACAGTATGTGAGATTACAGTGACAATGACAACTGCAAACTGAAGCATACATGACTGTCATTCACGTATTCTCTGGCAATAGAGCTCAGTTTAGTGCAGGTGGCCAGATAAGGTCCCCCAAGGCCACAACAGGCATGTATCATCGTGAAAAGATCCTTCCTTATGTGTCGTCCATGTCTATGTCTATGTGATTTTTTTTTTAGGTGAGGTGCCATAGCACAACAGAGCTGGACTCTCTGGGTTAAAATTTTGACCTTGGGCAAGTTACTTAACCTCTTTGTGCCTCAATTCCTTTAGCTCTGAAAAGTAGTAAAATAATATTGACCTCATAATGTTGTTTTGAAGTTAAATGAATCAATATATGCAAAGCCCCTATAAAAAAGGACTGAAACGTAGTAGCACTGTGTCTGTGTTTTTTATTCTTATTTTCATTATGTGTATTGAGAACCTCAAGAACTAAACCATGTAACATAATGTGGATTTTAAGAGCTTGGGTTTGGAGTCAGTTCCTTCTGGATCCCAGCTTTTGCCTTGTCACATCCTGATTGTGTAACCTTGGGCAAATTACCAACCTCTAATAAGCTTCAGTTTCCTTATCTGTAGAATATCTTCTTCATAGGACTGTTATGAGGATTAAATGCATGGAAAGAATCCACAAGATGCCTGGCACAGAGAATGCACTCAATAAATGTTAGCCGTGGAGATGTTGAGAAGGAAGAGGATGTCAAAGACAAGATGACCTTGACAGCCAACATAAATACATGTTGTCTCCAGAGAATATTTAAAACGATTTATTTATTTTTATTTACAACTCCACCCCCCACCCCCATGGTTCCGTCGTCTGTCTGCTCATCATTGTTTGTTCGCCTTCTCCAGGAGGCACCGGGAACTAAACCCGGGACCACCCGCACGAGAGGCAAGTGCCCAATGGCTTGAGCCACATCCATTCCCCACGAGCTGCGGCATCTGCTGGCTTGTGGCATCTGCTCATTTAGGCACCTGCTTGTTGCAGCAGGTACGAGTGTATAGCTCATTGTGGTGGGGTGTGGCATCTAGCTTGTTGCAGCAGGGTGCAGCATCTAGCTCACTGCAGCGGGTGAAGGCATCTGCTCATCTTCATTAGGAGGCACCCGGACCTGAATGCAGGACCTCCCATATGGTAGGCAGGTGAGCCATATCCACTTCTCAGAGAATTTTTAAAGTCAATTTCCATATCTTCCTTTGGGAAGTGGAGGAACCAGCCAGAGCTGTTCTTGGAGCACAGCTCACATGGTTCTTTCCGTGTTTAGTTAGGGGACAGAGTGCAAGCAAATAGCAGTTGAGAGCTTTGGCCAAGTCTTTCAGGTGCCTGAGTTCAGATACTGCCAGAAGGGAAGTAACAGGTTTTACCTTGCATCCCTTCATGGGCCACAGAGTTCCTAATCCAGTGGGATAAATAGCCTGGTGCAGGCCTCAGAATATGACAGATGAGACCTTAGGAAATATTCGAGGATTCCTTCATCCTAATTCACAAAACCAAAAGTCCAAGAGTAAAACCATTCAAGAAGAAAAATTTTCTCCAGAAAAGTCTATGCTACTTAAAAATGTGCAGAGAGGCGGGAGGCGGCTGTGGCTCAATCGGTGGGGCTCCTGTTTACCATATGGGGGGTCCCGGGTTCGGTTCCCAGGGCCTCCTGGTGGGGGCGGGCCCGCCCGCACGGCGTGGTTGGCTGACTCAGTGAGCACGGGCAGCAGGGGAGGGATGGATGAATAAATTAAAAAAAAAAAAAAATGTGCAGAGAGGGTTTGGCCAGGCACATAGGTTTCCTTCTCTGTAAAAAGTCCTTGGAAATGTCCATGAGAAATACCTGCAAGACCAAGATAGTGGGTGCTGTACTTGCCCTAACACAAGTAGCCTAGACATCAACCAGTTTCTTGCCAAAACTGCAACCTCCTAGAGACCTGTATTCTAGTCTCCTCTATATAATGTGAGTCATTCTGGCATCCAAAGGATTTCTCTGCAGTTCTGGAAGAGGCTGGGGGTTAGACCTGAGTCTGAAATTCCACTGTATAGGGTCATCTCCTCTAAGATCCCCATAGAGCTTACAGGGAAACCAATCCTGTTTTCCTCAGCTGATCCCCACAAGCTCCCTGGAAGCTGTGACTCTGCCCAGTCAACACAACTCCATCCTCAGATCCAGACTCCTGAGCGGATGAGGATTTAGCCCTTTATTTCCTAGAGGTTTGGGTCTTGCCGTAAAAGACTAGAATAATTTTAGCTTTAAAGATCTTGTCCTGGAGATGGAACTACTGAGTTCCCAGAAAAGGAGATTAGCTTTAGGTAAATGCTAATTTTCCCCCAAGAAAATTCTCACTAGGTTCCTCTAGAACAAAGATCCAAGCCTGTCTTTATCCTGGCCATATTTCTGCTTTCTTGGCCATACTTTTGGCCTTTGGCTTGCATCAGAATGAAACCCACCTTGATTCCAATAGCTGCCAGGGCCTCCAGGTCCCAGATAATCAGGGTTTCCATGCTGTGGGTTGGGAGTCTATATCTGATCCTCAGAGGAAGAGGAACATGTTTACTCTTTTACAATGGTTGCATTTAAACCTCCCCTGAACTTTCTGGCACTGTACAAACATGAACTTTCATATCCCCAGGAAACAAAAGCAGAAGCAATCCCCATGTCATGATGCAATAAACCTTTTTATTACAACATGTTTTCTGATTTCACTTTAGTACTTCCTGTTGGTAACCTTGTGCAAAAGATTGTTTATTAATGGAAGGTTTTGAGTAAATTTATTCATTCATAGATTCATTTAGCAAAAATGATTGAGCATGTGCCAGATGCTGTGCTAATCACAGTGAGGTTCCATGATGAAAATAACAGATGCATCCCTGTCTTCATGGAGCTTGTGGTCTATCTGGAATGACAGGCATTGATTGCAAATGCTTAATTGCAAATGCAATGAGTGTTATAAAAGGAAGTCTAGAGTATGTGGAATAATATAACAAGCCACTCTCACAGGTTGGGTAACCAAGAGAAATGGAGTGTCAGCAGGGACCTGAAGGATGGATCAGAAGTTGGCCAGATGCAGTGGGGAGAAAAGGAAAGAGCTTTACAGCATAAGGAACAGAGAAAGCCAGTGTAGTTGGAGAGACGAGGGAGAGGCTAAAAAGACTAAAAGACAACTCATGCAAGCCTTGTTTATAAGCCTTACAAAGCAGTGGGAAAGCATTGAGGGGTATTTAGAGCAAGATGCTGTGCTCAGAGCAGCTGTGGTATGAACAAGATCTGGAGGGAGGCCCTTGTGGTAGCTAGGGTCAGGGTGAGAATTCAGGTTTATATCATCCACTGGCCATCCCGCAGGCTCTGAAGTTACCAGGATTAACTCATCAGGGAGCCCTGACCAGGGATGGTAGATCTGGGTCAAGCTGTCCCCTTTGATGAATGTGGCTGCTTTGGCATCAGGGCTGTATTTGATTCTTAGGGCCCCAGAATGTCCTGTCCCATCCTTAATCTTTTGTTTCTCTTCAGTGGATGGGACAAGGGTCTTTTTGACTTTTATCAGTGTACTCTTTAGTGAAAAAGAAAGTCCTCATCTTTATTTTTTAATATATTTTTTATTTATTTTTAAAAGATACTTAAATTACATAAAATGTTACATAAAAATATAAGGGATTCCCATTTTTTAAAAACATTTTTTATTTATTTTTAAAAGATACTTAGATTACATAAAATGTTACAAAAAAATATATAAGGGATGCCCAGAAAGTCCTCATCTTTTAAGAATTTGTGGGGATTAATGAGTGCAAGAGCAAGTATCAAAGGATGAGAAGCAAGGCCTTGTCGCTCAACAGCTATCTAAAGCATCTGATGGTACCCAAACATCATGATGTCCCTTCTATGGCACATACATGACTAACGCTTTGTTGCTTTCTGTTGGTTTGAGGGAAGGAGTACAGATTTCCCAGGAGTGAACAGAATGATGCAAGTTGGCTATGGGTGCTTATAAGAGGCATGGGAGAGCTAATAAACTATGACCTTGTAGCTCCTGGAGGTGTGGTTTTCTGTCAATCTTCAGTGGATTCCCGGGACCCTGATATTGACGTTAATTCTTAGGGGAGCTTAAATAGCTTTGCTGGCAAGAAAGAGAAGTCTCCAACAGTACTGGAGGGTTTGTCCCTGAAAGTGACTGCTGGGGTTTGTCCTTCTCCCACTCAGAGCCCAGTTCATGCAGCAGCTTGGATGACGGTTCCTGTGTCCAGGTCCATGGAAGGACTGGAAGAACCTTGCTGTCATTAGTGGGTTCAGTCCAGGGTTCATATTGCAGCTGAAGACATAGAATACTCACCAGGAAGATGCTACAGCTTTTTGAGTAATTCACTATCTGCTGTAAGTAATGGAAAGATATAGGGAGTGCCCTTGTTTGACTGGCCATATCATTGTGATGATCATTTAAAAGTTCTTTAATAGCATTGCTTCAACTCTTACAATCATGGTGTTTATCAAATATACGTATCTGTGTCAGAAGTTAATTAGCATGCACACTTAAGACAAGGAAGAATGAATTGTTATATTTGTAGGAGCTAAAATGGCCCTGATCAGGCTCCTACATAAATTGGCTTGTACTAAAATTCCCATTTCCCTGAAAGACGCAGGGGAGGATGACTGAGATGACTTGTCTCATATTCTGATACTCCATTAACCTGGAAGGTCATCCCCTTCCTCTCTTTGAAATTTCCCATGTTTCTTTCAGGGTTGAGTTTAAATGTCACTCTAAAAGGCCAGTCCTCTCTAGCTGTACATGTGTGTTATGGAGGTGGGAAGGACCTTGAAATTTTGGAAATAGCCGCTTACCTGAGACAGCGGGGATTTATATTTGCCACAAATAAGTCATGGTAATTACAGATATGTAGTGATTTTTAGTCCTCTTAAGTACCTGGATGGAATGAGAAAGTATTGAATAGACTGTTATATAAGTTTTAAAAGAACCTGAAATACTGTATCAGTGAAATATTTCTTCCTGCCATTATTGCATGTGAAGATCCTACAGAAAACCACTTAAACTCGTGAATGTCTCCTACTGGGTTAGGTGCCGCCTGAGGGTAGAGACTTGGCCTCATTCATCTCTGAATCTCCCCCCAGCAGTTTTCTAGGGAGAAAGTCCACTGCTCTGGGCAGAGTCTCCAACACTCCAAATTAATGGATGCTCTGCCTCTAGGATCTTCCTCTTTAACCTAAGCAGGGTAGCATAAGATCAGTTGTGGGTTCTCAGCTCCTCAGGCTAATGATTATGCAGAGTGGACTTAAAATTGTTTGATGGCTTCCTATTGGCTGCATAAGAAAGTTCATGTTTCTTAGCAGCACAGAGACCCTTTGCAATAGGTCCTCCAACTCTGTTTCCAGCCTCTTCTCCCACAGCTCCCCACTGACCATAGCCTCCCACTCAGGCCGAGTTCGGAACATGCACCACATCCCGCCTGCACTCCCTACTTTCTTCTCTTGGCAAACTTCTACTTGCAAGACCCAACTCAGTTGCCTCCACCTCCGTGAAGCCCTCCCCCAACCTTCTCCTCAGTGTAATGGTTGTTTCTGCCTGGAATTAGTACATTCCTCTATTACATTACCACGTTTTACTATGCTTGTGCATTTACATAGCTTTATTCTCAATGATACTGTGAAGCACTGGACATATGAATAAATGAATGCACAACTGAAAGCTCACACAGACCTTCCCTAATCACCTGGACTCCTGACCTCCTGCCTGCTTTATCCTCTGAATCACCTTGGCACCCGGACTCAAATGGGCTCTCTGGTCTCAGATCCTGGGTTAGCTTAGTCAAATGTTTTTCTGTCTCTTCCCCAGGTGGTACTCTCAGCTACTCTAATTTTGTCAGATCACCCCATGTCTATGACCCTATGGTCCCTTGGCCATCCAAATTTAACCACTTGAACAGACAACTCTATACCCATACATGGTACAGCTTCCACAAGATTTGGAGGAGCATGGAGACACCAGGAAATGGTTGTCTGTCTAGGCATGGGGACACCAGGAAAAGCATGAAATTAACTCAATTCTAAGGTCTTATGGAAAAAAGTACTAAATCATCCTTCAGGGGTTGCTGCTGCTCACAACAGTATGGCGTGTTTCTTTGGAGGACTCAGAGCGGAACCAGCAGAACTTATGCTATGGCAGAATGAACTTAAAAGCCGGCATTTGGAGAAATGATAAATACCCTGGCAAAAACCCCGCACGAGGCGGGGAAGGAGTGAGTACAAGTTTGACACTGTTTTCTTTGATTTGTCCAGGTGACACTGTGGTACCTTTCCAACATCGGTACGAACGCTTCTAATCTAGAAATGCAATCCTGCCTGGTAAGACAGCAAGCAGTCGGCCTTTTGGCTGGCGCCCAGGGCCTGCAGCACAGGCAGAGATCTGCGTTGTAGTACTCCACAGCAGAGGATGGTCAAGAGAAAGAGAGCGAAGTGGGAGCGGCAGGGCTGGCTATTCTGCTAGGGTCTGTTTTGTTGCGGGAGGGGCTGCAAAGAGAAGATTCACAGGAGGGCTTGAGGACTCCCTCGAGGAAAGGGGTTGGGACATCCTGCTGAGTCCCCAGTGACCCCAGGGAGTACCCCCTAGCAGGCATGGGCTTGTGCTGGGAAGCGCAAAGGCTACTAAGCTGTCTGCCAAAGTCAAGGCTGGCCTCAGCTGGCAGTGCACTCCTCCTGCTTTCCCTGGTGGGTTGGCCCCTGTGAAATATTTAACACATCTTCTTCCAGAAATGCTGCTGTCCCCAGCCTGTTTCCCTCTATGACTATCTTCCATCTCCCCCAGCAGGAACTCGTGGGCCATGGTGAGCAATGTTTCTGTACAGATTCAATCCCCTGTGCTCCAATCGGAATGCATTACCAGGCAAGGCGCGTCAGCTCAGCGATCTGGCTTCGACAATAAATCTCTTTGCTTTCATGAGTTTAAATCAGACTTTCAAACATTGCCCTTAATGTTCTTTTAATGCAGTTTTCTTCTGAATGAGTTCCCTTTAGGTCCAGTCCTTGTCATTAATACACTCTCTTGGCAAACGAAGGACGGTTTCTTCGAGGAAAAGCCTTTGCCAGTTTAAGAAACCAGTTGAATTGCCTTGGTGATGCCAGGAGCGTCTTTTGCATTTTACAAGGACACTTGAGAAAACAAAACTCTCTGACTGTAAATTCAATTTTCTCTTGACAGCTTCAGTGTCTCTGCAGTCCCAGAAATTATCCATTACTTCTTTCTTCTGTAATTAAAAATCAAGGGGGGGAAATGTGCAGGATTAATAAGTTCTAATTTTCATTGATGAGCTCTAAGAGCTTATCAATAATGGGATCAGAAAAACTGCTTCACCAAAGCCCTATTTTTCTAGGTTGTTTGATTTTGGTGGAGGATTTTGCTCAAACTGGAAAACGCTGGCTTCCCAAGGAGTCCGAATGCTAAAGTTAGAAAGAAGGGACTGGGCAGGGCAAGCAAATCTCCAGTAGGCGTGAGCAGAACCGTCTGGCCTCGTAACTTCTACAGACTCAGCATTCAGGCTCGGGGGAGCTGATTACAGGGAAAGATTAAAAAGGCTGTCTTTCACACACACGTTCTTTTTCTATGGATGGCTTCTGCAGGAAAGAAGCTTGCACATATCTCCTTAGGAGGAAGAAAGATATTTCCAATTAAAAGAATATTGGTGGTAATTCCTTTTGAGTTATGCATTTGTAGATATAAATACTTTATAAGGGGTTAGGGGCATCCATCCTGTTTATCACCCACAAGGATGTAGCTGAGCATGGGTTTCCCTGAGAGATACTGAGCTAATCAATAGCATCTGGACTGTGTCATTCCAGAAGCTGTGACACACAGGCTACCAGTGAAAGTGACAGGAATGAGCTGTTTAATTGACAGGCACAGGTTCCACAAAACTCCCCATCAGGTGCAGAGATGATCTGAGCTAGGATTTTTTCCTTTTTTTTTTTTTTTTAAGATAAGGCAAGTAAAGCGTAGACATGATGAAGTGGGAGACCTAGCACCTGACTTTGACAGTCTCCTGCATTGGTGCCTGTGGCCCTTGGGCAGTTTGATGTAATTATGAATTCCAAAAATATAATTGGATCATGCTTGTAAACTGATCTGTTAATCTGGGCATGATTAAGTTATGATTAGGGCATTGACTGGGCCACTGCAGTAGGGTGTTGAGCCCCACCCCTTGGTGGCTGGGAATCGAATATGAAAGGTGAGGCAAAGAACAGAGTTGAAGCAGTCTTTTGAGAAGCAGTTCTGATGTTGGAAAGAAGGCCCCAGGAGAAGAGAAGTGAGACGTTCACCTGATCGTCTACAGCTGACCTCGTGGAGGAAACAGGAGTTAAACCCAGAGAGAAACGCAGCCCCGGGAAGAGAGGAATCCAAGAAGCCTGAACCCTGATAAATGCCGGCAGCTGTCTTGCTCTAACACGTGGCAATGGACTGTGGTGAGAGAAGAAACTTAACGCTTTATGGCCTGGTATCTATGGACTTCTACCCCAAATAAATACCCTTTATAAAGACCAACCCATTTTTGGTATTTCACATTAGCATCCCTTTGGCTGACTAATACAGTGCCTTTGCCATGTTCATCAAAGAATAGATAGGTTTGTGAGTTTCATGCAGAAATTGGGTTTGGTTCCAAAGTTTTCTTGCTCAGAGCTGGAAAGTTCAGAATATCTCTGGAGACTAAAAATGCACAGGATAGCAGAAAAAAGCCAGCAGCTGGAGAGACTCTCAAAAGGATATGAACCTGGCTCTTGCCACAAAGAACTTCTTAAACCTAGTCTAGAGAATCACAACTTCTTGGAAGTTGCCAACTTCCAAGAAGTCACCTTTCCTGGGTGTCTTCCAGCCTTCCCACAAGCATCTTTCCTTCCCTCAGCAAGAATGGGGTGCTATGGCAAAATCTGGGTGCTGAGGACAGTTTTGATGATATCGTATTGGAGGAGGTGAAATTTATCAGAACTGATATTATGTAGATAGGTTAAGAGCGTGGATTCTAGCCAGATGGCCTGGGTTTGAATACTGATTCCGCCTCTTACTAGCTGTATGACCTTGGGCAAGTTACTTAGCCTCTCTGTGCCTTGTGTGTTCTTTCCTGTAAGATAAAGATATTTTAGTCCCATCTCATAGGATTATTTTGAGCATTAAATGGGTGAATACATATAAAGCATGAGGAACTGTTTCTGGCACATAGAAAATACTCAGTAAGTGTTAACAACTTGAATAATATGACATTTAAGCAATGATCCTGCCAAAAACAGAATGGTTGGTGTGGTGGTTTGAAACTGTATGTACCCCAGAAAAACATATTCTTAAACTTAACCCATTCCTATGGAACCCACTGTAAGTAGGACCTTTTGATGAGGTTACTTCAGTTAAGGTGTGGCCCAGCCCGGTCAGGACAGGTCTTAATCTTATTACTGGAGTCCCAAATAAGCAGAGTGAAATTCAGACAGAGGGAGCAGCTAGAAGCTTAACAGCAATGGAATCCAAAAGAGAGGGGAGAGACCAGGAGATGACACCATGTGCCTTGTCATGAGACAAGCTAAGCACCAAGGATCACCAGCAGCCAGCCCCAGAATGCCAGTCTTTGGGGAAAAGGCATTGTCTTGATGATGCCTAGACTTGGAATTTCCCTTACCCTCAAAACCATAAGCAAATAAATTCCTATAAAGCCAGCACATTACATGATATTTGCTTGAGCAGATACAGAAACTAAAACAGTTGGCCTTTGAGAGCCCTCCCCAGCTCTGTGATTTTAAACAGCCAGAAGACCTAATTAATCATTTCAAAAAGGTGGGATAAATGTCCTGCAGTTGTTATGCAAAATGATCTTTGGGGGATACATGGATTAATACTGTTTATTTTAATAACTACGCACTTACTATGGATCAGGAAAAGTACCAAGTACATTATTTCCTGGACATTATTGATCAGATTGAAGATAAAGCTTTTGAAAAGTAGAAAATATATATGTATATCAGAACATGTGCTATGCAAGTTTGGCAAAATTATAATGACTTCAGAGCTGAATCTTATAAAAGTAGGGGAAGGCGCTCCTCCAGGCAGAGGGAAATACCTGTTCCAAGGCCCAGAGGATAATCCCACACGATAGCAGAGAAGAGAGATGAGACTGCAGACGTGGCAGTCAGACTATGGAGGGCCTTGTATACCAGGTTGACGAGGTTGGATTTTGTCCCACAGGTGAAGGGAAACATTGGGGGGGGGTGAAGTTGATGGAGACTTGAAAACAGGGAACCTGGTTAGGACACTATTGTCGGTTGAGAGATGATGAGGACATGAGCAGAAGCTGTGGTTGTGTAGACAGTGAGAGAAGCAGGTGGAGCCAAGAAATCTTTGGAAGGTAAAGTGTTGGGATCTGGTAATTGTATATAGAAGGTAAAGGAGAGAGGACTCAAGAAAATCCCCAGTATTCTAGCTGGGCATCCAAATAGATGCTGTGTTAACAACTGAGCCTGAGAATGCAGGAGGTTGGGATGAGGAAGATGATCACTGGGTAAGGTCCATCATCAGGTGAGGGAAAAATAATCAGTTCTGTTTGGGACTGTTGAGCTTGAAGTCCCTGTGGGGAGACTGTTAACAAATAGATCTGGGCCAGAATCTACTTCCGAGTGAATGGGAGATGAGCAAATGGAGACAGAGGGTACAGGCTACTCTTTTAAGAGGCATGAATAAGTTCGGGTGGAGAGAGCCTAAGGACAGCTCTGGGGCAAAGATTAGAGAAACTTTAGCATGCTTTAATGGCTGAGGATGAGAGGGAGAAGTTCAAGACTAGTGATGGCGCGGAGTCCCTGGACAGACTTCATTGGTGCCCAGAATAGTATCATCTTGTGCACATTTATGCATTTATACATGCTTTTATCTTTCTGCCTGCCCCTGTCCTCCAGCCCACCCTGGCCAGTCCCCATATCTTACCTCCCTCCTTTCCTTTCCTTTCCTTTCCTTTCCTTTCCTTTCCTTTCCTTTCCTTTCCTTTCCTTTCCTTTCCTTTCCTTTCCT
>JAKSZT010054471.1:723428-825453 GCA_026826555.1 Tolypeutes matacus
TCCTCTCCTCTCCTCTCCTCTCCTCTCCTCTCCTCTCCTCTCCTCTCCTCTCCTCTCCTCTCCTGCCTGCCTTCCTGCCTTCCTGCCTTCCTGCCTTCCTGCCTTCCTGCCTTCCTGCCTTCCTTCCACAAATACTTATTGAGCACCTACTATATGTTCTAGGAACTAAGGACAGAGCAAACAGACAAATTGAAAAAGACAATCATGGAGCATTTAGCCTAGTGAAGGGAGGCAGACAATCAACAAAACAACTAAGTAAAATGTCAAGTGTGTAATATGGTGGTACGTGCTATTGATATTTAAAAAAATAATAAAGCAGGAAAGGAAGATGAGTTGTTGGGTGAAGGGTGCTAAGTAGCAATTTTAAGTAGGGAGGTCAAGAAACATCGCTGTGAAGGTGATATTAAGTAAAGATCCACAAGAGGTGAGGGAAGGAGCAATGTGAAATTAGGGGGACACATATCATGGAGAGAGGGAGCCATGAGGGCAAATGTTCTGAGTCAGGAGAGTGTGGTGCTGGTTCAATGAAGACTCAGCATGCATGTCAGCAAGGCTTTTCCCAGCACCCCAAGGTATTTGTAGCCTGTTGTCTATGTGGTCACAGCATTTGGCACTGAACCTTGATAACACATATCTCTCTCCCTTTTGGGAGCTCTTTCTTCTTGCTCCCAAGTGAATTGTCCTAGTCTGTCCCAACTCAAGAGACTCAGCTTCCTACAAACTCCCAGGGAGCCCTTAGGGAAAGTAACATTCTTTAGATTTTTGGTATTGACTGCTCCATATTGTTAGCTGGATTTTGAGTCTGGGAGCCAGGTCTTAGGAGTAGTAAGGGAGCCAGATGGGGGAGGCAAGTTCATAAGTTTATGCTCACTTTTGGACATGGAAATGCCAAATTCCTGAACACAGTGGCAGAGAAAAGGGCAGGTGCTCCCAGCCCCAAATCTAGAGTTCCTTCTGAAACTTGTGCATCTGTCCCAGAGGAGGAGCCAGGCAAGGAACAATTACTAATCAGACAGTAGGGCCACTTAGTTAATCAAGGAGATAACTTAGGAACATAGTGATGAGCTGGGATCTTAGGGGAAGACCCACAGCAGATCTCTAGGAAATATGAATTCAGAGGCCTGGGACCCAGGTGGGACTTGTTCCAGCCTAATTGGATCAGGCCTCACTCAGTAATGGGCCAGAGAGTTATTTGCTTGAGATCCTTTGATTCCCTGCCTAAGGACAAGACTGGTTCCAGAGTCTAGGCCGGGGCCAAATCTAACTATAGGATTAAATGGCTCCAGCATTGAAAATTGGGGTGTGACCACAACCCAGAACCCAGCCAACCTTTAGAAACATGGATGATTTAATCGTTGGCCCAATTACTCACCCATCCTTGCAACTACACCCTTGTCTTGGCCTCTTCATGGAGGAAGAATACTTTCCAGGCTCTTGACATTGGTCTTGGCCATGTGACTGGCTTTGGCCCAAGATATATGGGTAAATGGGTAAAAATAATACTGTGTCATTTCCAAGCCTAAGCCTTAAGAGGCCTTGCACATTTCCATTAGCCCTCTTGAGTCTCTGCCTTCACCATGGGAAGAACACACCTTGGCTACTCTGCTGGTCTCAGAAGGAAAATGGAGGCATGAGGAATAGAGCTGCCCTGGTGCTACATCCTGAAGCACAGCTGCCCAGCCTAGCTCAGTCTAGATCAGCCAGACCCCAGATGACCTGCAGACTCATGGTTAATAATGAATGATTGCTGTTTTAAAATGTAAAGACAAAGACCAAACAACTCTTTGTCCTGCCTCAAGGTGCCTAGCCCAGGGCTCTGCCCTCAAAACTATTTGAGATGCTTACTGGAAAATCAGCTGGAAATCTGCATTCACCATGGCAAGAGGATACTGAGACACTCCCAGGCAGGTAGCAGAAAGTCAAAAGCCCAAGGCAGTTTCCTGAAACACCAAGGGCAGTGACTGAGCATGCCATCCTGTGCCTGTCCATTGCATAGCCACAATATCTGAAGGAGAACACTGAAGGTCTACAGCAGTTTGAGACTCACAAAAAATAATTCATTATGCATAATGGTGATGTTGGCAGTGCATGCCAAATGGTTAAATCTAATGTAGCATACAGTTTCATTAAGGCACAACAAAATTAATCTATCCCTTCCCACCAGGAGGTTTAAACAAAAGCAATGGGGAAGGAGCTGCATGTAAAAAGCAGCAATTCATTAATGAAATGAAGACATGTAAAATAATTAGGCTTATAACAAGAGATTAGAGAACTAAATTAACCCTTCTGTTTACTTTGCACAGAATGCAACAGAGAACTTTGGCAAATGTTAAGTTATTATGGAAATGTCACCTCAAAAGATTAGCCTGGCGGCCTCCCATGAAAGGGGTGACCTGTGTCAGTCCCCAGTTTAATAACTTTGCTTTATGATAGTTGAAACCATATCTGTGAGGCATTTGTGCTTTGCTCCTGCAGGCATGAAAGAAAGCAGGTATGCTCATGGAGCAGCAAATGAAACAGTTAATTAAAAAAAAAAAGTAAGAGTTTGGTGTTGACATGCTGTATGCTACCTTGGGTAATTAATATTATTGAAATGAAGGGGCTAATCTAAATCAATGGTGGGTTTAAGCTTTCCTCTGCCTGGTTAGTAATGATAATCCAAGGGGGACAATTGGGCTTTTCTTCTTAATAACTCCCAAGTCTTCATCTGCATGGAGGGTTGGTGGTAACAAGGGTCTGTCCACATAATGTGGGTAAAATGTGGCTCAGGACCAAGCAGACTAGGAACTGGGATACACATATCCTGGCAGGCTCCATCTGGTCAAGAAGCATGAGGCTTTGGGACTCTACTCTGGTTTCCTACATCTTTGCCACCTAATCAAAGGACTGAAGTACAGATTCACAGGCTTAGATTTCCCCAGCTGGTCCAAACTCTTCCATTTGTGGTTGGAAGAAGTCTAGGTGCTTAATCAGTTTACACTGTAAACCTAGCCTCCATGCATCCTTCCACTGAGCCTGGATATATGCCAAGAGATGGAAAATGAGTGGCCATATTAAAGTCCACATCCACCCTTCAATGGGGAGACTCAGTTGGAAGAGGCAGTACCCAAGGGAAGAGGACAGTGAGGATTGAGAGGGCAGCTGGAAATAGCCTCAAACCATCAGGATTTAGGGTTCTACTCACAATGGCAGCCACAGAAAGGACAGCCTGACCCCGAACAGAGTCTACAGCTCCCGACATCCCACATGACATGCCCAAGGCCATAGATACGCTTTTGTAGCTACACATGGGTGATTCTACTTTCTTCCAGCTTGCCTTATGCTAGCAAATGAGAAAAACAGTGGCCATTAATTCTTTCTACATGACGGTTGCGTGAGATACTGTGGGAATCAAAATGAACATGTCTTTAGCACTTAGTCTGTGGCAGGTGCTTTGCCTACATTATCTTGTTTCATCATTCAATGAAAAAGGTATTATCATCCCATTTTACAGACTAGTAAACTGGAGCTCAGAGACATTAAGGAAATAGCCTGAAATCATTTTAAAGATGACTATGACTTTTGAAGTTTTTATAGATATACAAATCATCTTCCATGGCACCTCCCTCAAATGTCTGGAGAGCAGAACAGGTGAAATCCCAGTGAAGGAGGGAGGAGAGACCAGAGACCAAGCTCCTCAGACAGTTGCAGGCATCACTTAAAGGTCTTTGTCAAGGGCTGAGCCAAGAATACATTACTTTATGCTCCTTCTACCCATTGCTATTGCTAAGAATGGGAAGGTAAGCAAGGTAGGAGGGAGAATAAGGTAAAGGCATGGTTGACCAAATCCACAGGGTAACTGGAAGAAATCTTAGTGGATTGGTTGCTTGAAGAGAGCCAAGTGACAGCAATCATAATTTTCAGACCAAAATGTGGGAATCACTTCAATGTAAATTCAAGAGTCCTTAAGGAAGAATATTTGAAATTGTGGAATTTCTGTAGACATACGAAGTGAGTGAGTAGTTCGGAGCCATGCATCCCTTTCCTCTCATGTGTCCCCATTAATCCAGAAAAGCCATATCTAACCATCATAAAATGCATTGGGTCTTTGTACACATGACCCTCTGGCCCACCTTTGCCCAAGTCAGAAAGAAAAGAGTGAGATAAGAAGAATAAGAACAGATACCCTGTTTTCTCGAAGCTCAATCATATTCTTCAGCTACTACATGAGCTACTTTCCTATTCATTCATTTGTTCATTCATTCAATGCTTATCTCAGTACCTACCACATGCCAGAAATTGTGCTAAGCACTTTTTTCACGGTATCTTCTTTACTTGTCACAATAACCTGCAAGGTGGGTGCTGTTATCTCTGGTTTACAAATGAGCAACTTGAGGCATGGAGGAGCTGAATGAGTTTCCCATGCACCTCACGTTATAGGTATTGGAACCAGCCTGTGAATCCAAGTCTCTCCAACCCCTCCACTACGTCATACTGCTTTCCTTACCCCACATTTGCAGCCATCATTTTTTTCTGGAAGTTTGCCATTATTATCCTCAAAAAAGGAGGCATTTCTCCATGGTTCATATATCCAAGTTGAGGCTCAAGGGTCATTCGGGAATGAATGAAAACTTAGAACCCCCCTTTGGACTGTAGTAATCTTTATTCATCTTTAGTAATCTACTTTGCTTGCTGAGCCACACTGCAATTCCAATGCTAAGTAGAAGAATCTTCCCTGAGAGGTGTTGTGCCCTTGATGGCACTTCAAACAGAGAAAATAATTTGCAAAACTTTGCAGACCTGTGAAGAGATAGAGTCTCGAAACTAGCATAGTGTCTTGTGTATATTAAATGCTTAATAAAGATTGAGTTTGAATGAGTGAATGAACAAATGAGTTGGTCTGAAAGGTCCCTAAGGCTTCCTTGATCTTCTCAGGTCATGGCTGCTGATGCAGATGTGTGTGAGGTGCAGGACAAACAGTGGGCGGGACATGCCAGCACCTTCTACTCTAATGGTAGCCTACCATGGGGGTGTAAAGTAAACAGACCTTTGCGGAAATGTTTCCTTATATTCTTGTGGATCATTTGTCTGAGATTCCCCACAAAGTTTGGTGGAATTTGTTTTTAGGATTACCTGGTAGACATTAAAAGTAACTGACTTCAGAGCAAATACTGAGCCACTTTGTCCATTGTCATTGATTTAATGGGGAACAAAAAGAAACCAAGTGTGAATCTATAGTTTTTTAAAATGTTTTGTTTTATTTATTAAAAGCAGAGTGACCTCTATTCTATCACCCACTTCTTGACTAATTAAGTGAAGTAAAGAGGGGAGATATTATGTAGCAGTGATTTGCAAGTGTTCATATTCTTGAGGAAACATTATGTATTTGGAGTTTTTCTTCTAAAAAAAAAAAAAAAATTGGATCGTTTGCACCTAAGTTATAATGGGGTGTTTAGGACTCTAACTCATTTAAAGAGTTCTCTTATGCAAACTATTTGTCCATAATCTGACCCTCTCATTTCTGTTTAAAGCAAGTGGAATGTAGAGTCAACCACATCCAGAAGGTAGTTTTCATTTACCTCCTTGTGGGTTTGCCACTCTGGGTCATGGTGTCTCTTGGCCCATTTTGTTACTGGCTCCCCAGACAGCTCTGCCTGACCCTGTGCAGCAGAACCAGCCACATGTGAATCTTGCATCGACCTTGAACAGGGTCACTGGTACAGTGTCATCAAGGTTGGAGAACCCCTGAAACTTGACTACGACTCACCTTGCATACCTTCACTTCTCTTAGGGGCTCTGGATCAAATCCCTCCAATCCAGAACCTTTGCTAATTTGTGGATTCAGTTGAAGTTCTAGTCTGTGCATAGGTTGAGTTCCAGCTGGAAAACTTCTCTCCTTATTCTTCAGGAAGCAAGCAAAGTCAATTGCTTAAGAGGTGTGATTGGAGAGGTGCCAAGAAGTAACTTCTGAGAAGAAATACTCTTCTACTACATCTGAGGTTCATTCTTTTGGGTTGCCCATGTTAAATTACAGATACCTTGGAGCGGTGACGTTTTAAGTTTATGCTAAATAAGTTTGTTATCCAATTTCCAACTAAGATGCCTGAATAGCTTTGACAGAGGGAAAAATAAAGTGTCTCTGAAAGTAATTTCAGAAGGTGAGTTTGAAAAGTGTTTTGAAGAATGAAAAAGTATCACTTAAGTGCAGAGCCTCCAAAGTGACTATTTTAAGGGATAACACTTACTTGGATAGAAGTAAATGTACAAGTTTTGGTACATTAAGAAAAGGAGAAAGATAGATATGAGTTTTTGATGTCCTTAAAACAAATTTTTGTGCTCAGAAAACATTATTCACAGTGTTACTTTTGTTTTAAAAATTAAGTTTATTTATTGAGTTTATACTTTCAAAAACAATCAGCTTTTATTTTCAACTTGCAAAATTATTTTATTGTAAAATAAAGCAAACTTTAAAACTCACTTTTAAGAGGGCCTTTTAATTTTTTATCTGATTTGCAAATTAATCAAGTCCATTGAACATTTGAATTTGCATGTATAAATGTCATATATTCAATTTTTAAAAGTATGTCCATTGTCAGACTAGGAAACCCATGTTTCTAAGAAGACTTCAGCTTAAAATCACAAGTCTATTCATTTAAAATTGAAATTATAATGCTGACCTATTATTCTAATGGGCTAAATTGTCTTGATCATTATTGATTCCTAAAAATACTAAGTATGCATGTATTACTTCTAAATACACAAATATTCATATTATGAGATTGATTTTCTTAAAAAATCATATTTAGTTTTTAAATCTTCCTGGAAAAAAAAAGTTTCATATCTACTAAGGAATTATATAATTCCAAAAAGTTTTAGAAAGGTTAGTAAGCAGTTTTTAGGACTATTTTTTGGTTGAATTTTGTTTCCTAGAGATCAAGGAGGCCATGAACTTGTGCTTATGACACTAATGGGGCACATGCAGCGCCCCGCCCCCCCCCCCCCAAGTTTTATAGATGTTATGTAAGTGTGTGCCAAATTTCATTTGAATCATCTCATTTATAGGCTATCTTTTAGAATCTTTAATATCTACCCTTTACTATCTGCTTGGACTCAATTTCTCTCTTAACTGCTTCCTTCTAAAGAGTTCCTTTCAAAGTCTTCATGTTAGAACTGCAACTCAAAGAGATATTTAAATGTCACCTAATTGAACCTCTTGTTTTTGTTTAATTCTGTGATAATTGTCCTAATAAGGTCCTGCCAATGACAAAAATCAGCCCCTATTTTATTGTCGCACCTCATCAATACAGATAAGTACTAACCTTCAAAATGTTACCTTGACAAACTTTAGGTTACCAACTGACTTGTTCCCACTCCAAATGCCTCCTCCCTCATACGTTCGCTGGGCCAACATGTGGAGCTTTTGCTTCCTTGCACCATTGCTTAAGGGGCCAAGGTGGTATTTCTGGTATCCCCAAATGGAGTTCAAAAAGCTGGTAGACACAGTGCTCCCCTAAGCCAGACACAGGCTTCTGTCATGGTCACAGAGTACCACAGCCCTTTTCATAGCTTGCATTTCTTCATGGGCTGTTGGAGGCAGACAGGGCAGCCCTGGGCAAAATCAGGAGGTAAGTGAACTGTTCTCTTGATTTCTCCAGTCAGGTTTTCTAGAATCCTCTCTCTTTTTTCCTGGGGTCCCCTCTCTCTTCCAGAGAGAGCTTCTCTCTGTGGTTTCCTCAGATCTGCTGAGGAAGAACAACAACTTAGCAACCTGAACTAGAAATCTGGTTGGTGGGGACAAGAGAGAACTTAAAAGGGTGATGAGGTTAGAATGTGCCACCTTGGAGCAGAAGGAAGCTGTTCAGTAGACATAGCAGAGGTAGCAGTGGAGGGAGTATTAAAGGAAAGGGACAAAAAAGACAAAGTTTTCTTCTGGGCAGGTCAGATATGGAGGAAAGTCCATTTGACCAGCACATATCTGTGAGAGATTCAAAATCACTTCCTCATTTTCACCACAACTCAGTCTTTGGATCAGTCTAGTGTCCTTGACTTCCTCTTTTGCTTCCAAGGAGCTCCTCTGTCCTTCCTGTGAATCATTCTCAGCAGACCCTACTCCTTGAAATCATGTCTAACATGGATGAATGTGCAGCTTGTAAATAACCCCTCTTACTGAGAGTCTCCCCTACTGCCCCAACCTGATCCCTCCCCAAAGACAAGCCAAGATGAAGTGGGCTATCTGGAGAGCTGGTAATTTCCCATTATCATCCCTGAAAGTATGAAACAAAACTCCAATAATATTCAGTGGGGATCAAAGAGAAAATTCAACTGCAGAAATGGGAGCTTAGGACTTTGGTAAACTCTTCTTATGCATAGAGGCCCCATCCCATATCATAGCAAATATATTAAAATATAGCCCCCCCCCAAAAAAATGTGTACCCAGATTGCATACTCAAGGTATTACTTTGGCTGTAAAACATGTGGAAGGATTTTCATAATTTTACTTTTTGAAATTATTTGATTTACAAGAAAATATTTACAATCACTTGCAAGCTACAATGATTTTTCCATATAAAATTTTCCCATCACCCAGTTAGCTTATCTGTACTGAGTCATAATGCCACTGTTGACAAATACCAGGTTCACCTACATATGAACCTGCTTATCACTCTCTATGAGAATACCACCGCCCCATCTGCCACCTATAGACTTTCTACTTCTATAAAATTGTCTTAGCTCTTCTTGGTTCTTTATTCTTCCATATGAATTTTAAGATCAGCTTTCTAAGCACTATCAAAAACCCTATATGTGTTTCAAAATTGCATTTAATCTATACATTGATTTGGAGAGTATTGACATCTTCTTTTCTATCCTCCAATAAAGTTTTAGAATTGTCTCTGCAAATGTTTTGCATATTTTTTGTGAGATTTTTTTTTCTAGCTGTCTAGTGGCTTTTGTTGCTTTTTAAAATTGTTTTCTATATCAATTTGCAGAATTATAATAGAATTATGTAAATTCTATTGATTTGGGTATATTGACCTTTCTGATCTCTTATTAATTTTAATAGTTTGCATGGTGGTCATTACCAGGTCTCCCTGAGCATACAAAAAGAAAACTATACTTCCCTTTTAGAGGGCATATGACCTTGAGTGGCTAATGAAATGGGAGTGGACGTGATGTGGGCCACTTCCAGGCTGAAACAGTGAAAAGCCCCCACATGATTTTTTAGTCTTTTCTTCTGCTGTGACAGATGTGAATGCCTAGCGTTGAGATGGCAAAGCCTAGATCCATGAATCACTGCATGGAGTAGATTGACTTAGAACCTTAGCAGAGAGCATGAGCAAGAAATAAACCGATGTTGTGTTAAGTCACTGAGGTTTCAGTGTTAATTGTTACCGCAGCAGCATCCAGCCTCTATTGACTAATACAGTTTGTCCATAGATTCCCGTGAATTTTTTTTTTTTATGTGAATTGTTACTGCATCTGTGAACAATGACAGTTTTGTTCCTTCCTTTCGAATTCTTAGGTAAATTAAATTTTTATGAATATCAACCTTAACAATTAATGATGTTGACACAATGTTATATTTTGTAGATCTTTAATTAAACATTTATTAGTTTTGATTTGCAGTTGTCCTTTGTGTTCTTTTAGGTCTTGACATTTGCATAGTCCCTTAAAAAGCTGGTAGTTCCCAGCCTTAGGACAAGGGTGCCTGAGAGTTAAAGATACCCTGGCTGGGTTGACTGACATTTTGAGAAGCTTTCCCATCTCGGAGTTTGCAATCCCAGAGTGAAATAATGCAGCATGGGCACAGGGAGCCCTGGCCAAGGGAAGTGACAACACCACTCTGGGTATCATGGCAAACTGATGCTGGGAAGTTTCCCTTTTTAACAGTTCATCCTTTTCTTAGGAGAGAATCACAGTTAGTTTTCACTCTCCTTCTCTTACTTCTAGAATTTGGTGAAGGCTCTATGTTATTATTACCATTTTAATACTATAGGTATTCTCTAGTTCCAGAAAGTCCAAAATAATAAAATCTGACCTTATCAAAGAATATATGAATTGGAGCATAGTAATTTGCTTTACAAAGGGTTCCCTGCTCTACAAAATGAATTCAACTTTGGTGTCCCTAAAATAGCCAGTTCCCTTGGTGCATGTTAAATATAACTCAATTTACAAAAATTCGATTTGCATATAACCTTTTCAGTACCACATCCATTGCGCAAAGCAATGTACACTTGTAATTGGCTGCAAATTGTGAGGAGACCACCCTTGCACATACTGTTTCCAAATCTGCAATTTTTTAAATCTCTGTGGCACAAAGAAGTAGAGTGGCTAAAGTTCCTCTGATTCCACTGGCTATGCTGAGGCAGGACATTTGTTCATTGATATTGGGCAACACGTGCTAGGTACAAATTAATGTTATGCATTTAGAAATAGGAAATGAGGACACATTAGGTGAACTGGACATGGATTGCCTGAATTGGGTTCGTAATAACTGTCTTAATGTATTGGAGAGGTTCTGTGTATCTTGGTGGCCTGACAGACATCAGGAGAAAGTGAAATGAAGCAAAGGATAATTTCAAGATCATGGCTTGTAAATCATTTCTTCCCCATGAGGCAGTCTTCCAAGGGAAAAAGAAAGTAAATAAGTCTGGTGAGCTGAGCCATGTATAAGGATTCAAAGCCCATGGATGAGGAGGAAGTCACAGCTGACCCAGCCAGCTCCATAGCCCAATTCCAGCGGAGGAGGGGGGTCCTCTGTAAGTGTGCTCTGGCCACAGGAATGCAGCCAAGGTACTTAGAGAAATCGTGGGATTTTCTCATATGTATATGCAAAAAGCAAAAGTGGCATCTTTTTATGGCAAATTGAATTAAAGCAGATCATTGCCGATGATGCCAAGTAACATCTAAACCCCATTTCAGCCTGAATATTAAAAACCTTGCCTGACACATCACACTGTCTTTTCAGAAACGATGCCTTCCTCTCACTCCCACTCCTTCCTTCCCTGGTCTGATGCCAGAGCCCCTCTCTTCTGATTAGGGAGTTCCCGCCGGGATTTCATACAGGGTGGCTAACAGCTCTCCTTCCCTGGGCTAGCCTGCGGGATGTGTCAGTCACGTGGGAAGAGGCAGAGTGCTCCATCCTGGAGACCTGTGCTCCTCCCCCAGTTTCAGATACCTAACTAGACCACTCTTTTTTTTTTTTTTTTTGCTGGAGGAAACCACTCCTTAGCCCCCAAGTCAGCTGAGCAGTTTCTCACGCTGCAAGGTCAACTCCCAGAAGGCAAGGCTTGGCTCCTGGTTCTGAGGCAGGTGTTACAAACTCATTGCTATAACCTCCCTGGGTATAGAGGAGCTACATACACACACACATCAATTAATAAGTAACAACAACTTAAAAAACAGGTGTTTCTGTTACACCAGGTTAAAAATACTATGATATTTCTTAGAAGTCCAAATATGGCATAGCTGATCAAACACTTGGTCTCAGCCCACCTTCAAAGAGAATTCATGATTTGGCCAAAATTGGTTTTTGCTGCAGTGGGAGGCAGGGCTGCCTGGGGATCGTGTGTTACACAACTCAGGGGCGCCGTTGCATATAAGATGTGGAGGACGGCACCCATCAGAGGTAGGCAGCACACAGCTTGTACAGTCATGCCCTGTAGTGCTAGCCCTGGGAAGAGCAGAGCAGATCTGTAGGCAGCCTGACTTCAGCAAAAGGGGAGAGTCTAGAGCAGAGATCTACCTCAGTTCATGCACTCGCTTGGCCACTTGCAATCTGGGCAATCCTGGAAAATCTACAGAATCTCTCACTCATTAACAAGCACAGCAACATCTGACTCAGTGTCATGAATGTGGGGTTCCCTTCTTCTCATAAGTTTAATTTCTATTTTATTATGGTAACATACATATAACATAAAATTTGCCATTCTAAGCCTACAATTCAGTGGCATCAATTGCATTTACAATGTTGTGCTACCATCACCACCATCCATTACTAAAACTCTTTCATCACCCCAGAGCCACTATATCCATTGAACAGTAACACTCCATCATTCCCCAAGCCCCTAGTAACCTCTCATCTACTTCTGTCTCTATGGATTTGCTTATTCTAGATATTTTATGTAAGTGGAATCAAATAATATTTGTCTTTTTATGTCTGGCTTATTTCACTGAGCATAATGTTTTCAAGGACCATGCTTGTTGTAGCATGTACCAGCACTTCATTCCTTTTTATGGCTGAATAATATTCCATTGTTTACCACATTTAGTCTATCCATTCATCTGAGGATTGACAAGTGGGTTGTTTCCACCTTGTGGCTGTTGTGAATAATGCTGCTATGAATATTGGCTTACAAGTGTCTATTTGAGTCCATGCTTTCAATTCCTTGGGATACATACCTAGAAGCGGAATTGCCTGGTCATATGGTAACTCTACGTTTAACTTTTTGAGGAAATGACCAATTTTTTCCACAGTGGCTGTACCATTTTACATTCCCAACTGCAATGCACCAAGGTCCGGACTTGTCCTCATCCTTACCAACACTTGTTATTTTCCATTTTTAAAATAATAGCCATCTAGTGGGGGTGGAGTAGAGGTCCCCATCCTGAGAGAGCTGTTCTACCCTGAGGAACAATGGGATGGGAAGAGGAATGAAGAATCCTTCTGAGTACCCTCCTTTGCCTGAGGGAGGGAGTGGGTTAAGATGTCACTTCCTCTTTTCTCCCCAAGTTCCCTTTGGAGCCTGAGGTCATAGCTATTCAGATTCAAGTATCACCCCCAAGAAGGAGGAACTTCCTCCACAGTGGAGAGCATCTGTCACAGCCCAGGCCTCAGCCAAGCTTGTGAATGACAGGCCTGGCTGTCAGTCCTGACCATGGAACAAAAAACCCAATGGACCTCAAAGGGTCCCCGGAGCAGCTTCTCACCTTGTTCAACCAACTCTTCCCTACCCCTTAGCTGTCCAGAATCACTTCTATCCTAGTTTCAATACATTTTCAGGGCTTAACTGCCCTCCTGTGCTTTGTCCAGACAGAATAGAAGTGGCCAGTTTCAAGAAAAAAAGAGTACACAAAACCATAAACAATGGGAGACACGGCTCCTGGAGGGGGCTGGCTTTGGAAACTAACCCCCACAGTCAGCAATGGTGGGGGCCGGGCCTTGCTTCACTGCGGCATTCACGTGTGTCTGTTTAGAACAGCTCATCTCCTCTCCCTTCAGCTTTCCCCAAGGTAAGATATTAATGAGATCATATTTGAACTCCCTGACAAAGTAATGCCTCCTTATAAAGCAGGCTATTATTATCAGCCTGCCTGAACACTCCCACCTGGAGTTAGAGAAGACAGGATAAGGAATGAGATTGCACACATCTCAATAACAAACAAAAACTTCATTAAATCCATTGAAAAAACGCAGACATTCAGATTCAGTACAGATCAAATCCTATTACCAACAAATTGCATCCGATTGCCTCCAAAAATCTGTATAACCAGATGTTTTCCAAGCCCTGCTTCCTTCGAGCAAATATCCAATGTAAGCAAAGTGAAGAACTACCAAAGAATTGGAACATCCCCTGAGATTTGTTATGATGGGATTTGATCCATTTTCTTTTAGTCACAGGTTCAGGCATTTTAAAATCAGAATGAAGAAACTTGTAGGACTCAGGAGTGTCAGCTGGCTATGAAATGGGTCTCATTTAAATTGTAGAAAATGTAACTTTATGCTGTTCTCAGGCTTCCCTCCCAGGCCCTGGGGAATTTCCATTCGATTCTCTGGTTGGCATCTGGTAAGCTTACAGTGCAAGAGATGTCATTTAGCTTGGAGCTGCTCCCCAAACCCAGAACCTGCCCTAGGAAAGGGTGTAAACTCAAAATAAAGGTAAGGGCTTTGGACCACATAAAATTGTGAAGCAACAGCAGAGGTTTTGGGCTGCATTTAGACATCTCCCCAAGTTAAGCACCTGCTTTTACTTTTTCTGAATACAGGAGTTTCTTACTACTTCCCCGTTTGGCTCTGCTTAAAGGCCCTACTGGGATGAGATCTGGGTCGACCAAGAGGACAAAAGCCCCAGTATTGCTATTGTTCCTGCAGAGAAGCCACTCTCTTCTTGTCCCCCTCCAAGAGCAAATGCAGTTTCTCCAAGGCCACTCCAGGCCTTCCCTCCACCCATGGAGCTCTCCTTAACTCCCAGTTCTCATTTCAGGCCGCCATCTTCCCTTCCCCATTAAAAGCCTCAACATCCCACACACTCAGCCATGCCCCACAAAGACCTCTACCTCACTTCCTGCGCTTTTGGCCAATACACACATGGGCTAAGGCAGTAGTGTGTACACAGGCAGGAACTGGCTGGAAGGTGACCTGCCTTCTGCTGTGGTTTCCAGAAGTATGTTGCATCTAAAATTGGACACCCCAGTATTCTTAGCCAGGGGCCATTTGCTCAAACCATGTTGGGGTTATACCCTCCCTTCCAGAGTCATCCATATCTGTCTCTCTGTCTTTTTTCCATTAAAGAATGTCATGTCCTAACCTCCTTAACTCATGGCCAAATTAACCTTACTCAAACTATCAGCGGTCCCCAAGGAATTTTGGCTCACAACAGTTGTCAGCTTATATGCACTACGTTTTATGTATTTCGTTTTTCATTTATGTATGTATGCATTTTATTTATTTATTGTATTTCTTTATTTAATACAACAAGCACAGGTAGGGAATTTGCTGGCCTTCTGGAGATTCTGCTAAGTTCTAGGAATACAGAAGTAAGCAATTACCATAGAAGAGGAGACCAAGTTGGGGACAACTGTTAACCAAGCTACGCAAGGTTTTTTTGTGAATTTGTCATTTCCATCCTGATAGATTATCAGCATTTTAAAGACAAGGATTATTAAAAAATAATAATAATAATAATAAAAAATAAAGACAAGGATTAGAGCCTTTCTTTCTTTTTTTTGGTTGCTATTTTTGTGGCCATTTATGCCTTTTTCTCCACCTCAGCCAGCACAAGGCTCTACCCAGAATGGACACTGAGCGTTAATGACTGGAGGGCTCCACTCACATGCCAGAGCACTTTACTTCCAAGAATGACCCTAGAAAGCACCCAAGGAGCTACTGAGAAAGTGGTCCTTAACTTGCACAGTGCATCACACAGGTGTATTCCAACCAGTTGAGAGAGCAGCAAGAAATTTGTTCCTGAGAGCTTAAGTACATTGTTAAAGGATAAACTTTACTTTACAAGTTAAAAAGATTCATGATTTTCCCAACGCAACAGCCCTCTTTCTGGCTTGCATTAGAATATTCTTGTGCGGTGTTAGAGTCAGCTTCCTTGGGAAGCGGCTGTGGCTCAATCAGTAGGGCTCCCGTTTACCATATGGGAGGCCCCGGGTTCGGTTCCCGGGGCCTCCTGGTGAAGGCAAGCCCGCCTGCACGGCGTGGTTAGCTGACCCAGCGAGCGCAAGCAGCAAGGGGGGATAAATGAATAAATAAATAAAATCTTTAAAAAAAAAAAAAAAAGAGTCAGCTTCCTTGGAGGCCTGCAGCCTGTTTTACATGGCATGAGTCAACAGAGAACAACCATCAGTGATATGCCATCCATCTTGGGCAATTATGAATTATCGTAAAGATTAACTTTTCCTAAATGATTTTTTACATCAAAATCTACATATTTCCTTGGCAGTGTATCAGGCTTGTGAATAACACATTTCTGTGTTTGGGAAAGAAAGAGTTGAGAACCATGCCTTTAAGCTGACCTTTTGCCCAAAATGCCCACACAAAAGTTGAGAACAACTGTAATGCCTTGTTGGCAGTTCTCAAATTCCTTCTGTGAGGAGGTGGAAGCCCGGCAGGTTTTTGCAGCACTTGCCTAAGGAATTTTTTGCCTGCCCCAAACATAACAGACTTCAGGGTGCAGCGGGAAGCTTGTCTTTTTAAATAGTCATTTTATTGATCATAATGTATACTGGTAATTGCCTTTTCTGCTTTATGTATTTTAATTACTGGCCTTTTTTCCCCCTGTCTTTGTGCCTCTGGGTGATTGGATCACCAAGGGTACAACTTCAAATAATTCTAATAATAAAGAAATAAGTCAGTTATGATGTTGGCAAGTTGATCCTCCTTATGAGACCAGCTCCGGAATGAAAATTACTCTTAAGAGATGATGCATGTGGAGGCAGAGTTCGCATCTTCGCTGGGCTCTGGGTCCCTCTCTGGAGCACGAGAGGGAGGAGTGCAGGGTCACGCGCTCAGCAACGTAGGAAAGACTGTGGGAACTTTGGGCTCTGTTTGGACACATCTGGGCACCTCTGTCCCAGAGACAGCAACGAGGCTACCTGACGTTATCTGGGGCAATAGGAACACATTTCAGGATGGGGAGCATAACTCAATACAAAGATCATCTGCTCTTCATGTTCAAAGGAGCGGCTGTATTTTCAGAAATGTTTTTTCTCTCACCTCTAACATTCCTTCTGTATTTCCTCCTGGCAGTGGAGGTACCCAATCCTTACGGTACCTTAGGGTACATGCAAGTGGAGCAAGGATATGGTCCCAGGGACAGGTCCAGAGTTTGCCACTTGAATCGATCTACTTTCCACCATCTGCCCTCTGCACAAGTCACCTAGGTATGAGTTTCACGTGTGAGACAGCAAGTCAGGTTCAATCAGACACAGATACCATGTGAAGCCCCACATCACTCAAGGGCAATATAAAGGGATTAGAGAAAACTAAGCTAAGTGTCAGACCTTATAACCTGAAGATGCATTTCTTTTTAATTACTACTTTATTATGTGGGAATTTTTTTTTTAATTAAAAAAAAATTTTTTTTAAATAGTTCTGAAAAACTATCTAATACCTTGTAATAGAACTAAAATTAACAAACTTACACATTCCATTTCTTTAAAAAGAATTTTCTATACATTATCTCAACAACCTCATAGGGCACATAATTTTATCTTCAATTAATAGGTGAGAAAACTGACACTCAGAGAAGCTGAGTGACTTTCCCAAAATCACACAGCAATTAGGGCAAAGCCAGAATTTGAATCTTCCCCCTCTCATTTCATAATCAGTTCATTCCAAGACAGTTTTTTAAAAAAACTTTTCTCTGATCCCAGGCTTACTTCTCTCCTTTTATTTCATCAGGAATCCATACATTACTCCAACATTATACTACTGCCTTTTTCCCCCTTGGGCTGTTGCTTCTGAGACCAATTTTCTTACATGGTTTATGGGAAATCATCGCATTCTACTTTGTAGCTACACATTACATAAATCCATACACAGGTACCCTCAGTCTGTGTAGCTTAATTGTTCTGGCTGAGAGAACTGTGAGCCTTGGCATGGCAGAACTCCTTCCTTCTCCATGAATAAGCACTCAGCTTCTCAGGCTCTGGACTTGTTCTGGCATTTTAGAGAATAATTTATCCAGCCAAGGTCACTGCTTAGTATACTCAGTGATTTACATGTGTTATCTTTCATCTTCATAATAACCCTATAAGATATGGATTATTATTGGTATTATATCATCATTATTCCCAGTTCACAGATTACGACACTGAGGTTCAGAGACTTGAAGCCACTGTGCAGAGCTGCCATTTATTCTGACTCCAAAGCCCACACTTTTTTCTATATATGCTTTCTTCCTTTGTGCTTTGATGTTAATTGCTTGGTATAAGTGAACAAAAGAATTTTTAACACCTTAATTACTAAAAATATAGGAAGCATTAATATCAGTCCCGGTGGGGCAACCCTTGAAACACAGAATGAAACTTCAGTCTCCGGAGTGAGTCCAACACTCTGGCTAAGTGCAGACCTCTGGGGCCTGGACCAAGTCGCTTCACCTTTCTGGACCTCCATTTCCTCCCCTGTATAATTAAGAGTGTATAGGAGGGGCTTGCTGAAGTCCCATCCTGTTCGAAGATTCCCATAGCACACCCATTGGGACATGTTCTTTTTCAGAACAGTTCTGTCACCCGGAATCTCCTGGAGCAATAAGACTCAATTCTCCATAACCACAACATTCAGCATTCCCACTTGCCCAAAGCATACGGCGCTGTGGATGCCTGCCAGGAAGTCCTGTGAACAGAAGTAAGGAATGAATGAACATCAGCAGCCAATATGCTGGGTTTGTCCTTCTTGTTGTACTTATTACTGAGCATCTGCAGTGAGTAAGGAGATGGTCATTGTTACAAGTTATTTCGAGGACATGGTCTCTGCCTCCATGGAGTTTATTATTTCAGGTCCTCTCATTTACCTCACCCTCCCATCAGCAACGGTGCCACGCTTCAGTCTTCTTTTCGGCATTTTTGATTTTTCTGTGTCTTTTTCTATTTAGTATATTAATAAAACCTCAAGCTTCAAATAGAGAATAAAGTAAGTCCCAGTGTCTCATATTGGCACAGTTTGTGAAAGAAAGGCCAAGTGAAAACTTAGTTCATCTTCATAGAAGAAGTATAAAGGAAATGAGGAGGAAAGAGAGATGAGAAGACATTTTTTTTTTGTTTGATTTTAATTGGCTTCTCTGTGCTTTCTCAGTCCTCACCACTATGTCCTAACCTTGCCTTTTATTATAAAGCTCAAGACCCCGATGGAGAAAAGGGAGGAATATAAGGGGAGAGAGAGAGTTAAGAATAGAGAAAATTAAATATATTTCGTGAGTTATTAGTTGATACAGAATCCTAATATCCAAGACTGAAGTCAGACTTTCCTTTTTAAAGATCCAAGATCATTTTGTTTGTTGCCATTCACAAGATTGAGGGTTTTTCTGTTGTTTCCCCCGCCATTGGTCACAAAAGCCCTATTGCCTCCCCACCCCCATCCCATCAACAATTGCTCACAGAAAGAGCTCTGTTGCCAGGTGTGGGTACCCCAGGCCAGATGGGAAGCCAAGTGCAGCTCTCATCAGACGAGCTGGCATAGGCACAGGAATGTGGCTCGGTGGAGCCTGCCTTCTGCATTCTCTGCCTTTTCTGCCCAGGTTATGAAAGGGGTTGGAGAGAGAAAGCGTGGGGTGTGTTGCAGTGTTTGCCAAAATTTTACAAGGACTTACAGTGCAAGCGTGTCCTGCAGAGAAATTTGCTTGCCAGCACTTCAATGAGCAACAGGACAAGGGAAGCAGAGGAATGTGAGTGGACAAAAAGTTGATCTGTGATGACAAGTTGTAGAGGCGTGAACAAGTTTTTATAAATGATGCAAGTTGCGGATGGACCTGCCAGCTACCAGGAGGGTTCAGCCAGTGCTCTTGTTGTAAGGCATTGGAGCTGCCCTAGGGCCCGGCCTTGGGGGTGGGTGGGGAGTGAGACTCCCACTCCGCCACATGAGATGTCAGTGCAGGCAGTTGTTATGTTAGGGTTGGGTGGCAATTTGATCCAAATCCAGGTAACAAGAAGCTGATTTATGATGGGGGGTAGGGATTTGAAGGACTGTATTTCCACATCTTGACTAGTGAACAGCCCCATGAAGGTATGCTCCAGGCCACAGCCAACAAAGCGGTCAGTGAGATCCAGTAGAAACCCTCAGTGCACTGCGGCTGGGTGTCCGTGACCCACAAAGCACTGAAGTGGAAAAGATCTAATCCACTGATCACTTTGTTTTGATGGGTTAAAAATTGGTCTGTTTTCTTTATATTTCCTTAACTGATATGTTTGAGTACTGAATTAAGGAATCTGGTTTCTGTTCCCTTTCGGTTTGACTCGGCTGTAAATGTTTGGAGGAGAATCCTGGGGTGTGTGTCTATTCTGGACAGTTGTTTGTATTGAACAGCTGGCGTATGTGGGGAAAGAAAAAGGAAAAAGAACAGAGGTGGCAAGAAATGAGACAAGGTAAGAAACGTCAAGGGGCGGTAGCATAAGGGATCTGGACAAAATTGAAATTGTGGCAAAGAGATTTTTGAGATTAATGACTTCTGAAAAGGAATTTATACCACAGTCCCAGGTATCTTACAAAAATGCTTTAAAGTTCTGGTGACTTACAGAGAATATTTAATAAATGCACACTTTCAATGTTACTATGCCCCATTTTAAGTTGAAAGGGGTTTGTGAGGCTTTAATAAGATATTCGCTTTGAGTGATTGGAGTAGAAGAACATGATAAAGATAACGATTTACCTGAGATCTGAGAAGGACCTCTGGGAAAGGTGCTTGACACTGTGTAAGATTAATCACCCTGTAAAATCTCAAGTTCATTTACATATAGTTTTGAGAGATATTGAACCACATTCTTCCCTCCGAATCCCTATTTGCTCAGTTTGCTGACACCAGACTCCATAAGGCTATTGTTGTGATGGTACTTGAAGCCCTTTCTGGTTAGATAGAACATCTTTCGAAATTTTCTCATACCTACTTTTCTCAGAGTGTGTACAATGAGAAAAATTCATTTCCTTCCTATTAAGAAAAGTTAATGATCATTTTACATTATATTAAAATATTACCCATTGTTATGACTTCAGTTTAATGTTCCTGTAGAAATCACCATGTGGTGCAGAGTTTAGCTATGCCAAGGCTGAGGCACCCGTGTGTTATTGCAGAGTTTCTCTTTAAAAATGGTTTCTTTCAGTTGAATTATGACCAAAAAAAAAAAGCAAATCACACCATTTTGGGGGGAATTAGTAGGTAACAATATTTTTTTAAAAAAATCACTTTTAGAATGAAAACCCAAATTTTTAACAACTTTGCCACCAGAATATAATTATAAGTGCCACATTGACTCTCTAAACCAGAAATAAGAGCCTTCCTTTAAAATATAATAAATGCTTTAATTATTGGTACAAATGTTTCTCTTTCAGGAGAGATCAAATGTAGAATTACAGGGTACTACTGAATTACAATTCCTCGAGCAGTTTAGTTATTATTTTTTCAATTTCCATCCCTCCTCAGGAGGTTCCTTATTTGTGTCCATAGAGGATGAGGAAAGATGAAGAAGTAGACAACTGAAAAAACCAGAGTGGCCTCAGAAGATTCACAAGCTCCATGAGGAGGGAGGTATTGTTTTTCCCCACATTTTGGCACATGTAAGATCACCAGGTCTAGAATTTTAGCAGTACGAAGGCGACTGTAGCAGGAGTGAAGAAAAGGAGAGAAAGAAGGTGGGATCTTAAGGTGGAGTGAGATGTTTGTTGGGAAAAGGAGAAGAGCCTGGAATTCATTCAAGCAGCTCAACTGAGGCAAGCCCGGTATTGATTCTATTCCCCTTCCGATGCCTATTTGCAAAAGTGAGAGAAAGTGCTGTGTGCCTACAGTGGGATGTGAGGAGGAGGAGGAGGAGGTAAAAGTTAGCTCCCTTGGATAGGAAAGGCACTGAAAATTTTAAGAGACAAATTTCATTTTGATTGAACTGCTTTTTAAATTTTATACTGAAAATTTCAGATATGCACAAAAGTAGAGAGACTAGTATAATAATTCCCCATATGCCCAGCCATTGGATCCCACAATTGGCATGATTTGATACTCTTGATTCATCTATATTTGCTTTCATTTCTTTTCTACTTTTTTCAGTTGGCTGAAGTATTTTAAAGCAAATTCTGGGTATTATGTCATTTCACCCCTCTACATACTTCAATATACACCTCAAAGTATAGGCATTTTCTTATATAACCATAAAACCGTTGCCAACCTAACAAAATTAACAATTTCTTATTATTATCTGATTCTCAATTCAAATTTTCCTGATTACCACTCCCACCCCCATCCCCATATTTAAAGTTGATTATGTGAAACAGGAGCCAAACAAGGTCATTATTACATCTGGTTGCTACAGGACTATTTATTTTGGAAAAACATTCTTTCCAGAGATTACATCATTTAGGACACCCCACAAGATTATTTACTATTATTTGAAAATGGTCCTAAATACCAGAAATAAATTCCACCTCTAGGGGAACAGACCTGGATGGAGCTGCGTGCCCAGTCATGCCCTCGTGCATACCCTGTGCATCCTGGCCACACTTTCTAAATGGGAAATTAACTTTGCTTTTTGCTCAAATAATATCTAGGTATCTAAGAGTGGATATATTAGATTCTGTCATATGTCCATTTATTTTAAATAATATTTTTCATTCAAAACACACCAGTAACTGGCATCTTTAGATTTTCCAGTTGCTTTATGGTTATCCATTGATAACCTGGATTTCTGGGGGCACCCCTGCCTCCAGGAAAACAAGACAAATTTGATTCAAACCTCCCAATTCTACCACCCATTAAAATTCAAAGTTCTTGCAGTGATTCTTGCAACTGTCCAGGGCTAATGTTGTCATGGGCTCCTCTCCATTGACGCTTCCATTCCTGTGTGCTGCCTCTATCGCGTCCATGTCAACCAGACATAAAGCACAGCTCCTTCAGGGTTTCCAGAAGCCTCCACTCACACCCAGCACTGTGTGGGCTGCCTCACTTTAAGAATTGGAGCCAGGGCCATGGAGAAGGGTTCTCCTCACACAGGCACAACTTTTACCTCTTGCTTATCTCTCTCTCTGACTCCCACCCATCCACTTTCCTTCACTCTCTTTTCTTTTCTTTCCTCTCCCTCTTATGAGTGTGATGGATTCCTCTCTTGAGCTCATACAGAGCAGTTTAATAATGACTTTCCAGCTTGAATATACTCTTGGGTTTCACCCTCCAACCATATGGCCTGCCAAAATATTTCTTCCAAATATATTCAGAGTTCTCTTTAAGAGAAATTCTGGTGAGTAACTTTCTCTGCCTCATTATATATAACGGCCAGGCCCTAATTTTGGTCCAGACTCCCTGTTTATCCTACATATCCCGAAAGTATCCGGGGGCTTCTCCCTGATGTCATTCATCTGAAAACACAGGGCACCCTGGTCCAGCAAGAGTTTTTCAGGGTTATAGCAGGAGTGTGCAAAGCAATGCCACCTATACTAAAAGGTTTTTTCCCCCCCTCACTGAAAAAAAAAAAAAAACACTCCCTGGGTGCAAAAAGCTCAGCAGTTTTCTGATAAGCAACTTTTATCACCCATAAGGCAAACCTTTGGCTAAAGACAGAGGGACCAATTCAACCTGACTCCAAGTTTTCTCAACTTATAGTCACTACTCCCACCACCAAGGAATTCTCACTTGCCACAGAGGAAAAATTCTCTGAATATTTGTGTCTCACCCAATCCAGCAGATCACAAAGAATAAATGGGCACACTCTCTTTGAACTTGTATTTAGGAGGTATGCCCATCAATCCAGGCAATCCCAGCTGCCAGAGACTCCAGAATCCATCAGCCTGGGACCCAATTCCAGCCTGGGATCTTGAATCTGCTTACAATTTTTTCTCCACTCGGCAAGGGAAAGTCACTGTCCTTTATGTTTTCCTTCATTCCCTTCCTTCTGTCACTTCCCTTAGCCCCCACTCCTCTTAAACTTGCCTGCTCCTCCCTAGGACACCCATACCAGATGGCATTCTCCAAATGAGAGTGAGGATATTGACTCTGAGTGTGAGGGCACTCGAGCTACGCAATATTTTCAACTCATTCAAGCTGCCCTGTGTGCACAAACAAACCTCACTGGTTCCTGCAGGAAGCTGGCTGCTGTCCTCAGAAGCCACAAAGCCATGCGCCCCTCATGCTCAGTACTGGAAATAAGAAAATCATAACATCTTAATTTTCCTTCTGAACCACTGAGAAGGTCATTTTTGTTAGTTTTCAGAACTTCTTATCAAGAAAATGCATCTGCTAGATGACCAAGCATCCCCTTGGGTCTATTTGCAAAAAGATATTCTAATGGATACAATATTTGAATATTTTTGACTGCATTTCCATTATACCTGCCTCATTACAAGGATCTATCTGTCCTTTGTTTGGAAATGTGTTTATTGTGAAGCCTGGTAAAGCTCAGATGAAAATGGTAGATTTATGAGCTGTCCTCCAGTTCCTGTCTGTTCCCTCCTAAGGCCACAACCCCAAAAGATCAGTCACTGAAACATGTTTTGGTGTCAACTCTGAAATTCTGCTTTTTAAGAACATTTCATAATGAAACCTTGGAAATAGCACCCGGAGGTTTTGCTCCTGCCATACCCCAGAAGGTCACATGCTCTAATTCAGCTTAAAGGGACACTAATCATATTCAGCGTGTGAGCAGAGAGGCTTACGGTTGAAGATGACACCATCATTTGCATAGGATGTAAAAATGAAGGGCCATTAATTTTATAGCATTAATTGAAGAGCAGAAGTGTTAGACCTCTGTAATTATCTTCAGTGAATACATTTCAAAGGCATCTTCACAAATGAAGCCTGTGCATGTGAATGTGTGAGGGTATAGGCGCCACTTTGTCCCCCTTCAAGACACACAGATGAGCTTATCGTTAAGTTAAAAGCGTAACTTGACTCTGAATTGCTTCCTCTGTGTGGAAACAAGACATATGCAGATTTTAAGCCCAGAAGAGGGGTGTCCAGAGCTGCCTGTGGCATTTCAGAGCCAACGAGCTGGAGAACGGGGGTGGCATCCCTGCAGCTCTGGGAGGTAGGCAATGTCCCCCCCCGTATGTCCTCCCTTCGTCCTGTGATCCTATCTGTAGCAACCCCTGCCAGGACCTGACACTCTGTCTTGCTCCTGATTTTATCCTCATGTCTTCCCTATAGTCTAAACTTACCAGTCCTGTGTATTGTTCAGAAGACTGTGGATCCGAATAACATTGTTAGCCACCTTAGCAGCTTGCCACCTAAGGTCAGCATGGAAAGTAGCATTTCTAAGGGGTTTAAATAGAAGATTGTTTGAATGCCTCATTAGTCTGACAGCCGAAAAAAAATAAAATAAAGGCAAATAGGGGACATGGGCTTTTTTGTTTTTGTTTTAGATCAGCAAGAGACACTTAGAAGGAGATGTCAGCTCCATGACCACAGGCAAAATGACACCAGGGTCAAAAGCAGGGGTCACAGTCCTGATGGTCCACATTTGTTTTTGCCTCCATGGGTGAAGGGACAGGGTTAGGTATCTGGAGTGTGACTCTTGGCAAAAAGTAGGTGCAGCCCAAGGTTTAAAACCTCTTTGGGAGTTATGGTGACTACCTGAAAAGCAAGACTCATCACTTTGAGAAAGACTAGCTACCTTTGAACCTTAGAGCCACAGACTCTCCCTGGTGTATAATTTAGGGTTCCTGGGGGACAAGGTTGGGAACCACGGGCATAAATAAAGTAACCCATTAGCTAATGAGGTAACATGATGCATACCCTCAATGAAATGAACCTGTCTCCAAGGACCCTGCAGGAGTGACAGTTCTGCTGGGGATTTCAGGTACCACTGTGGACAGGTGGAGGAGACCCTTGAGGCATAATGGCCTTTGAAGATTCCTTAGGCTGGGGAATATTGTTCAACTTTGTGATGAGCTCCTCTAGGTATAAGGGGCTCCCTCAGGATGGTGAAGACTTCTCCTACATTCCTATATACCACACAGCTCAATTTTCTCTTCATTTCATGCTTAATTTACTTAGTTTGGTACTATAGTCTTTTCTTTTTACTACTTTCCTGAGGTCGGTTTAACGTATAATACACCTCACATCTTTAATTGCACAATTTGATGTGTTTTGACAAAAATATACACTTGTGAAATGGTCAGCACAATCAAGACAACATTTTCATCACCTCCAAAAGTTATCTTGAGCCCCTTTTCAATCCCTCTTTTCTCCACCCTTGTCCCTAGCAACCACTGATCTGATTCCTGTCACTGTAAGGTTAGTGAACATTTTTTAGAATGTTATGTAAATAGAATCCTTCATTATGTATTCTTCTTTGTCTGGTTTCTTTCATTCAGCTGAATACTGATTCTTTGGCATCCACTAGAGATCTTCCATCCCCACTACTACCACCACATCTCAGAAATAGCCTCATGGACCAAGATGATCAGTGATGTGACAAGATAAATGTGTTGCAGACAAAGTAAACATTGGGTGAGCATTAGGTTTTGCAACATTTTCTGAGAAGTTCAAGGTACTCAATAGACAGGAGACCTATCTGTATTGGTAAACAAGGAATACAAGTTTCTTTTTGGAAGATACACTAATTCTTATAGTTTGTTCTTGTTCTGTGAATGAAATTCCAAGGCCTTAAAGGAGCCTTCTTCAAAACAGTTCATGCACCTGGATGTGGAGCATCTGCTTTTATTTGATTTCTTCAATAAAATAGCATGTCAACTTTTTGTGTGGAAGGTAAATCTAGTTGTTGAACCTGTGAGGAAGAGTGGTTTACTTGGTCCTTATTTTTCTCACAGCCCATTTGAGGAATTGGAAATGCCAAGTGAAGGAGAGTGGACCAAGTGACCTCTAAGGCCCCCCATCTTCCTTGACTCTGAGAGGCTGAATGACTCACGCAAAGGTCACCACAGAAGCCATATACAATAGTGTGGTATGCTTAGGTGTTTCAGATAGGACTCCTTCAGTTGCAAGTGTCAGAAACTTAAAAAGTGACATAAACTGAAATAAAAACAAATGAAAGAAACTTATTGGCTGAATAAGAGCTGAATTTCCTGGGATGGGCTGGATTGGATCCAGGGTCTTAAACTTGTCATTAGCACCCAAACTCTCTGTTCCTCAGCTCTGATGTTTTCTATGTTGACTTTTTTTTCAAGCAGCTCTTTCTTCATAGTGACCACCAGCAGCTCAGCAGCTCCAGGCATTCATCCTACCCCTTCAAAGCTAGGAAACAGAGAGTTTCTCAACCCAGTATCCCAACCAAAGATTGAGTTTCTGGGTCATGTAACCAACTCCTAAGTAGCGGTGGAATATGCTGATAAGTCAGTGCTGTATTAGATATTCACCCATGGCTGGGGAGGGGGAAAGGGACCCATCCAACCACATGGACTGATATTTGGGAGAAAGGAATTTCCCCCAATAAAATTGGAATATTGTTTCCCAAAGAAAGGGAAATAGAGGCTGCTATAGATTGAATTGTGCCCCCCCAAAAGATATGTTGAAGTCTTAACCCCCAGTAGCTCAGAATATGACCCTATTTGGAAATAAGGTTTGTATTAGTCAGCCAAAGGGGGGCTGATGCAAAGTACCAGAAATTTGTTGGCTTTTATAGAGAGTATTTCTTTGGGGTAGAAGCTTACATTCACAAGGCTCTAAAGAGTCCAACTCAAGGCACCATAAGAGGTACTTTCTCACCCAAAGTCTGTTGCCACGTGTTAATACAAGATGGCAGGCAATGTCTGCGAGGGTTCAGTCCTCCTAGTCCCTCTTAAGGCTTCATGGGCCCAGCTTCTTCTGATCTCAGCTGTAGGCTGGCATAAGGCTTGTCTCTCAGGGCTGCTCTGGTCTCTTCACAAGGTCAGCTGTAAACTATCAGGTGAATGTCTCATCTCTCCCTAGGATTCCAGCGTTAAAACCAAGTTCTCTCTTCTGCCATGTCTTTTTCTCTGTATCTACTTCCATAAGAGAGTCTGTTTTATCAACCCACCAAGCAGGGCAGGGACTCAACCCTGCATGCCCTAATGATCTAATCAAAGCCATCTCAGCTGCATCTAATACAATCAAAAGGTATCACATGCAGAGGAACAGACCAGTTTACAAACATAATCAATATCTCCTTTTGGAATTCATAAAAATATCAAACTATCACAGGCTTGTTGCAGATGGAATTTACCAAGTTAAAATACTGGTAGGGTGGGCCCTTAATCCACTATGACTGTTTTCCATATAAGAAAAGAAGAGGCACAGAGACAGACACACCAGGGACAAGGCCATGTGAAGATGGGGACAGAGGTTGGAGTGATGCAGTTACAAGCCATGGAACACCAAGGATTGTGGGCCACCAGCAGAAACTGGGAAGAGGAAGGAAGCTTTCTTCCCTAGAACCTTGGGAGATAGCATAGCCCTGCCAACACCATGATTTTTGATGTCTGGCCTCCAGAACTGTGAGAGAATGGATTTCTGTTGCTTTAAGCCACTAGGTTTGTGGTAATTTGTTATAGCACCACTAGGAAACCAATACAGATGCTGAGCACATAACAAAAGATGCCCACTACAATTGTCATTTACTAACTGCATTTTATAAAAATCCCCGGGTTCTTTTGTAAAAATATAGGGGGTCATTTAGCATACTTTTGTGTCTATCTATTTTTTTAGTCTTCTTCTCTGTATGGAGAGATAACCAAGAAATTTTAAAAAGTAAAGCAAGATTATTCTACACTTCCAAGATTGGAAAGCCATTATCTCTCATTTAAGGACATCAAACATCCTAACAAAAGGAAGATAGCATCCCAGTGGAATTTGTACCTCCATGTAAAGGACACTTGCCTTCCTGAGGACTCACTTGCTTCACAAGTGCAATGGGAATAAAAAATTCTGCACCTTTTAGACTTGGGAGGTGGGGGCTCAACCAGAAAACTTCTGGAAGTGCTTTCCTTCTCTGATTCTGTGCATGACTTCACATGCACTGAGAGGTTAATGTAATACATTACTCCAAACCAAATAATCTCACTGTAATTAAATATGGGAGATGGCCACATGGGAAGGTGGACATTATTCATGCTTTGAACATCTTTCATATATTAGGGCAATTGCCCACCTTGTGAACCCTGCCATCCTCTAAGTAGATGCCAGAAATGCAGTTTTCCAGCTTCTTCTGAAGCTAGGGAATAGTCAAATGATCAAGACCTAAAGTCAAGCCTACTTTTGTGATTTAAATTTATAAGAGAGTGACATAAAGAAAGAAATGTCAAATAGAATCCATTTTGGGGAGAATGGTGGAAAAATGGTCATCTTTGGGAAGAAGCAGTGTCAGAAGACCTAGTGGAGACATCCTGTGCCAGCATCTGCAAAGCGAGCTACAGTGCTGCACCTAGCAGCAGTAGCAGACCCTGTATCTACTGTTATCTTTTGGGCATTGCTTATAGTTTCATAAATTCTCTACCTGATCTTCTAGGCCCTCTGTGAACTACCTGTAAGAGTGTTTCATAAATTATGTTTCTGCATATATTCCTAAAGTGCTTCCTATTATTTGCAACTAAGAACTTCTTGGGCAATACAGAAATATATATTAGGAGAGGTTTCAGTCCACAATCACAAATAAATGGTTATCTAGTTGTTATGGATTAAATTATGTCCCCCAAAGAGATATGATCAAGTCTCAAACCCTTGTCCTGTGAATGTGATCCTATTTGGAAATATGATCTTTGAAAATGTTATCAGTTAGGATTAGGCCATACTGGATTAGAGTGATCTCTAATCTAACATGATGGTGTCTTTATAAAGAAAGGAAATTTGGAAACAGCTAGTAGGAGACATAGAGAAGACAACTATGTGGTAGAGACAGCGATTGAGTCATACCACAGATTGCTGGCAAGCCTCTGACAGAATCCTTCAGGCTCCAGAGGGAGCAGGTCCCTGCCAACTCCTTGATTTTGGACTTCTAACCTCCAAAACTGTGAGACAATAAATTGCTATTATTTCAAGCCATCCGGTATGTTGTTCTTTGTTATGGCAGCCCCAGCAAACTAAGACACAAATATTGGTTTTCTAGCTTCTTGGATAAGAAAGCAGCAAAAAAACCCACCTAGCATTTAGAGAATAGAGTTTTTAAATATTCACCTATAGTTACCTGGGATTTGTGTCTGCTGGAAGCAAGGCTTTAGGAGACAAATTGTATGAGGAATTCAAGCAATATGAATGCCATGAATAATTCAAGGATTGCTTCTAAGTTCACTGGAAAGCTTAAATTCTCTCCTTGGGGCACAGTCAGGGAACAGGGATTTTCTAGAATTGTGCTAAACTATCACTTCCAAGTACTGAATAAGATCCTGATGCTGTTGCCAAATTACAATATCAATTGAACTCATAGCCTAATCAAGTCTTTTGAGACAGAGTTAGGGCCTTAATAGGGAAGAATAAACTGTGAACATTTAAATTGAGGACATATGGGAAGTTTTCAATTCTCAGAGAATCCTGAATTATCAATGGTCTTAGCACCTGGTCCATCATCAAGAAGCAACTGGGCTTGCAGAAAGGTATAGAAAGATATTGAAGTCTAAGTTGTGGTGCCAGCTGGGAGACACCTTATGAGATAGGAGTGGTTTGTATAGAATGTGGTATATACTCTGAGCCATGACAATTCTATGGTACTCTTTGTCTTTCTTTAACTAGAGTGCATGGGATTAGGAATCAAAGGGTGAAAGTAGGAGGGGCACATCTCAATGTTACCTCTTAATGACATTCTTGAAAAACATTTGCTTTCAATCCCTGCAATTCTGGACCCTGACACTATGAAGATATTAGTGTCAAAGGGAAGAAAATTTCCACCAGGAACCTGGAATGATTACACTGATTTGGAAAATAGGACTCTTTCCTGGCCATTCTGAGCAAAATGCAGGCAACAAACGGGCTTTCAGTATTGATTATAGTGATTTATTTTGATTAATGAGAGAAATAGGGTTGCTTCTGCAAAACAAGGAGTATTTCTGGAACCCTGGAAACCCTTTGGGGTACCACCATGTTTGCCATGTTCAGCAGTAAAACTCAGTGGAAGACTACAGCAGCCACATACAGAAGGACCACCAAGAGGTCCAATCTTTCTGAAATGAAGGTTAGGGTATCTTCTCATCAGGCAAAGAACCCTAACTAGCTGATGTGCTGACTCTGAAGGCAAAAAGAATATGACATGGTTGTAGAGGAAGACTGTCAGATGTCATAAAAATGATCCAGATCTACATAACCACTCGCAAAATCAAGGCCAACAGTAGTCACTCATTCTTCTCCCTTGATGTGTATATATACTGGCTATTCTCCCTTTCTTTCCTTCTTCTGTTCTCTTTCCATTTGTACAGGATATGGGGTGCTAATTAACTTTATATTTTATTCCCTTTGTCACAGAATATCAAGATGGGATTGTAACTGAACTGAAAAAGTTGGACATCACCTGGTGATCTCAACTCAGAGCTGGGTGAGAAAATTGATGAGACTTTACCTTTTTCCCCTTTTGCAGAGAGAGTGAGCACCATTTTCAGTTGCACAAGGAAGAATCACATGTTAAGAACAGTTTGCTCTTGTGGTTTAAGTGGGGATGAAGGTTTATAGTGCTGTTGGGAAGTCACAGGGTAGACATGGTGGACACAGTTTACATTGTGGGTCACCATTTACCTTTGGAACATCCTTTCTGTATTTGGGAAATCTTTCATCTTCCCAAGGTAGAGGCTAGAACTTGCTTTCCCAGACTTCTTTGCAGCTAGCAATGAGGACTGTGACTTAATTTCCACTAATCAGAGTTTCCAGGCAAGACTTCAGTTCAGTGAGGGTAGCAGAGACATATCTAGCTTTGAAAGGCAGCAGGGCCAGAGGTACTGGCATTAGTATCCCAGGCAGTGTTGGCCATGTGAGCTATGGCATCTGCTCCTGCGGAGTATCTGGCAGTGTAGTCTGCACATGAGTCCTATCTGCAAACCCTCCTCGCTTTATTCTGTGACCTTTCTAGAAATTTCTTGAGCCACCAAAATCTTTACTGAGCTCCCTTTCCTGCTAAAGCTAGCTAGAGTGAGTTTGTCATTTGTAACAAAGCTCCCACTCTGATATCCAGAGAGGTCTTTTCTGCCTGTTAAAATCAATCCTAAAGAGCACAAAGACGAGGTTCTTCCTTTTCTGCAGATGTTGGCATATCCCAATAGTCCCTGGTTGAAAACTCTGAACACATAGCAGGTAAAGGGAAGTGATTCAACTTAAACAGTCCTTTACACAAAGGGACATTAGCACAGCTGTGGTTTGCCTAGAAAACTTAAGAGTGGCCCATAAAGGGAAAGCCCATCTGTTTGGGGACACTAAATCTGCTTGCAGTCCACAGGATATCACACACCCAAAGCAGGGACTCTAACTGCGAAACCTAATTCTATAGACAAATTGTATTCACCCCTTATGGCAGCGTGGTGGGATGCATCACTGTGTGCAGGGGAGTGTTCATTTGATGAGTTGGTGGCTATTATATGTTAACAGGTTTGCATCTTACTAAGCATCCTAGCTTTCCTAAATCTACGTTCCATGCTGGCATTGAAGAAAATCCTGAAATAGCTTATCCCAAAAGAACACAAAAGGTGTATTCATTTCAAAACTCAAAGAAAGTCCTTTAAAAGGACATCAAGATTTCTGGTCTAGAAGAATATTTAATAAGCCAGAATTCTAAGCATCAGTAAGTTGTTGCCTATTGGGCACTCATAACAATTGTTATTTATTATAATTTTGTGTTAAAAAATAAGGACATAATGGGTGTTAGTAAAGCCATCCAATCCCTCAAAACACGTCATTCTATGTTACTGAACTAAAAATGATGAGAATTGTCAAAAGGATAGTTTCTTTCCTGACTATTCACATGTGCAAGCTATCTTTCCTTTATGGCCCATTTTAATACTAGTGCCCAACACCCCCCTGCTTTGCTGATACCATATGGTGTTGATTTAGGTTTATTTAGGTTCCGAGTTATCTGGGGAACTGAAAATTGGCTGGGGAGTTAGGCAAGCTCTTATCTCCTGCTGGCTCCTTTGCTTGCTTATACTGCACTTTAAATAAATCACTCAACCTCTGAGCCTCCATTTTCCCATTTAGAGAATGGGATCAGTGAGGTCTACTTTGCAGGCTCTTGGGAAACTGGGGAAATGACAAGGTTCTGTTGTTTCCTGGGAGGCTAGGAGCTATTGGATGCAAATGCAATAGCAGTCTCTGTGAGAAGGTAGCACAGCCTGCAAAAGAAAGATATTGGCTTTCCCTTGACTCCCTATTCAGAGCTCAGAAGTAAGTGCCTCCCTTTTTCACATTTCCCTCCAGAGAATTTTCTCTTAGTTCCTCTGTATTAATTGATGGTGGGCACCCAAATTCTGAATTCTCAAAGGGAGGAACTGCTTCCTACTCCTGACATTGTTTATTTTCTTTTTTATTTGTTTTATTCATTTGTTTCCTCGGGGGAGGGAAGAAGGAGGGAATGGGACTCTTGGTTAACTGCATGGATTACTAGGTGCATGCATAAGACATTCAGGCTAAACTCTACCTGCTTGCTTTCCCCACAGAGCTTTCATTGTAGAAAACATTTTTGGGGACAGGAGATAGGGAACTCCTTTCTGAGCCAGGCTCTTCTTCCTGGCAGTGCCGCATAGGAGGCATGAGGCCACCAATATTTGTCAAAGTTAAGGTTAAATTTCTAGAACAAAGAGGCCCAACCATACAAAGACATATTGAGAATGCTCTTTCTCTCTCATATAACAGTCCTGACTGGAGAGAAAGCAAGGCAGGTGGCTCTTCTCCAGTCATTCAGAGACCTGGGTCCTTCTGCCTTGGTGCTCTGCCATCATGAGTTCAGTTCTACTCAACTCATGAAGTGGGACACCACTTCAGTTCAATGTGGGGATGTAGAGAATTTTAATATGTTAGATATGTTTGGGTGGAGCCTACAAATTTAGAACACCTAGGGCATAATAAGGTCTCAAACAGTCCAGCACTTCTGCAAACTGCACTAGGCCACTTATTGCTCAGTTTTCCCACTCTTGTTGACTGCAACAGTGAGAAGATATTGCAAAAATGCTCAGTAATTGTTTTAGTTTGCTAAAGGCTGCCAATTCAAAATACCAGAAATAGGTTGGCTTTAGAATGGGTATTTATGAATAAAAGCTTACAGTTCTGAGGCTATTAAAATGTCCAAATTGAGGCATCATCAGAGATGCCATCTCACCAAAGGTCAGCTGCTGGCAATCCTAGACTCCTGCTACGTAGGAAAACAAAATGGCAGCTGGTATCTGCCTTTTCCTCCAGGCTCACTTTCTCCCCAAGCTCAGCTGTGGGCAGTCAGGCATATGGCTTATCTCTCCCCTCTCTTCCAGGCCTCGTTGCTTCAGCTTTAGCTGCTCTGCTGATTCCAGCATCTGCCTCTCTCTCAGCCTCTTGGGGTTTCTCTGTCTTTCTGGGGCTGCTGGCAACCCTGAAGTCCTCTCTCAGATGGCAGGGTAAAATGGCAGCTCTCTTTCTCTGTGTGTCTCTACATGTTTCTCTCATTTATATAGGACTCCAGCAAGAGGGCTGAGACCCACCCTGGGTCACACCTTACTGAAGTACTCCAATCAAAGTTCCCTGACTGAATTTGATCCAATGAAAGGGTAACCCACACACACTGTAATGGGTTAACTCTGAGGACCTGATATTTTTGGGAATTCACAAAAAGCTTTAACTGTCACAGCAGTGATGGATGTATAACAGCAAGAATGTTTCTTTACTTCTCTTTGAGACTACTGTCTTCTTTGGTGGGAGCAGAAACAATTCATGAGTCAGTCCAGTGATGTTTGGCTCCCCTTGTAGAGTAGGGCTTGGGCAGCTGCCCTTCAGGACCACCTCTGCCCACCATAGGCCACATCGCCTAACCCAGCTCCCTGAAGACCCAAAGATGAGTAAGGCCTATTCCCTGCCGCATGGAGCTCCCACTCAGGTGTGAGATACAGTCAGGTGAAGGGTAAACACAGAGCATGGAGGGAAGTGCTCTTGGGATGGACATGCAGCACACACAGGAGGGGCACACTCCTACTTAGGAAAGAACCAGAAAATCTTCCCCAGGAGAAGCATATCTCATCTGACTATAAGTTAGCTGGAGAAAGACTGGGGATAGAGGGCGAGTGTTCCAGGCCAAGGGCCAGCATTCACAAAGCAACAAAGCTACAGATCCTAAAATTCCAAAATCTTAAAATAACTAAATAATCAAAATATCCTAAAAATAACTAAGAATGACTGAAATGAAAAAGACGAGGGGAAAGGTAGTAAGAACCGTGAATGGAAAAATGAGGAAGAGCCCATTCCTGAGGAGCCCTGATTTGGACCTGATCCTGCCAGCAAAGGGAAATCATCAGAGACTTTTTAAAGGAGAGATTATGAAACTATTTGTGAATTAGAAAGCTCTCTCACAGCAAAGAGGAAGGGATGTTCATAAATGTGTGGTCTCAAATTTATCAGCATCACATTCACCCGGGATGCTAGTTAAAATTGGAGAGTCTTGAGCCCCACCTTAAATCTACTGAATCACCATCCCAGGAGTGGCCCCAATGAGCCTAGGGTCATTTATAAGACATTCTCCAAGTGATTTTGATGCCTCCTAGAAACTTAAATGTCAGTGGTGCAATTCTTTTCTGGCAGAGGGCCAGATTGTGGGGCACCCAGCCCTAGCGACACAAGTCTAATATGGTGGCAGATACTGATGGGGAGGAAGGGGGAGCCTAATCTCCGGCATGGGGAATTAGGGATCTCTGACCCTTTGAGAAAACTTTGATCCTGAAAACAATTGCTGTTATTCCCTCCCCACAGAAATGAACATGCAAAAGTCTGGTAGAAGTAGATAAGAAATAATTATCCCTCCTCTGGGTGGGTATCCGACACTCAAGGAGCCTCTTCCTAGTTGTGGATGTGATGAGGACAGGCTCTGTAAAAATAGATTATACTCCAGGCAGGGAAGTTTGCAACTTGGGAACACTGATCGGGGAGTTCCAGCAACAGTGCTAAACCTTCTGGCATTTTTTATTTGTCTTTTAACTAAGTAAATTCAATATTCACCTTATGGCTTAGAAAGTTGACACTGACAAGGACAGAGAAATTTTGATTGGTGCATCTGCCGTCAGCCTGCACCAAAGAAAGGTCAAACTGCTCCTCTCAGCTGGCCAGGCCTGGGATCAGTAAGCAGCTGCCGTAGGATTTGAAGACATCACGGGTTAAGATGATGAAGCCTGGAAGAGGCGAGTCCTCAGAGCATTATTCTCTCCTGTGACAGCAATCACCATCACCTGCGTTTTTGCTTTATGTGTTTTCCCCTTGGGTGGGTTGTTTTAGCATCCATGCTGTAATTTTCCTTGGCTGGGACCCTAAAACCTGGGAGGCAGACCCAGGAATAGAACCTAACATTCTCACCTCCAGCCTACCGCTCCAAAAACTGTGCCCAGCTGCCTCGGGTTAGGAGTGATTTTTTTCTAAAAAATGGAGGGCCAGATTCAACTGGGAGACATTCCAGAATATAGTTCTGCTCTGTATTTAATTTTCACCACACTCAGGACCTGGTTTGAAACAAGAAAATTCTACTGAGTCCTGCATTAGTTGGGGCAATGTTAGTTTTAAAAAATAAACCCCCAAATTGCAGTAGTTTGACGCCTCCATGTATGAGTTAGTACAGGTGTTCCCAGTTGGAAACTGATGGGGAAGGGGAAGGGATCTGCTTCATGGAGTCATTTAAGGGTTTGGGCTGACCAAAGAGGGATTGCCTCAGCTCCTCACTTCCAATGTCACTTGGGGCATTCTCCAGCCAGCAGAAAGACAGACGAAAAGGATGGAGCAGGGAAGTTTTGAAATCCAGGCCTGGAAGTGGCACACATCCCTTCTACTATATCCCACTGACATGAAATCAGTTCCATGGCCACAAGTAATGAAAAAGGACAGTTGAAAATGTAGGAGAAACGAGGTATAGTGAACTAATAAGGGGCTCCTAGAAATCTGCGGGCTAAGTAGGAGATCTTCAAGGAAGAGTTTTGGCCAAAGCCGGGGAGCTCTGGCAAGTGTCTTCCTTCATTTATTATCTGCCATTTCTAATTCATTCATGCACTATCTATCCCAAAAGCACCAATGAAGCTCTTACCGTGCTAAATGCTTTGAGGGGATTTGAGGCACATGAGATTTAGTCTCTCCCCTAAAGGAGTTTACAGAATAATGTAAGAGACAGATTTATAGACAAAAACACCACCAAACAATGAGACAAATGCTATAATAGGAATGTAAAGGATTACACAAGCCCTTAGGGAAAAGGAACAAATATTTGCCTCAAGAAAGGAAGAATGAGAAAGGGTTCGCCACAGGGGGCTTGAAGGATGTGTAAAGAGATTTCAGGAAAAAGACAGGAAAGGGTAATTTCAGATAGGAAACAGCATTGACAAGGGGATAAAGCTATGAAAAAGCAAGGAATTTTCAGACAATGGGATTTGGTGTACATAAAGTATAAAGTATGGGGTGAAGAGAAAAAGGAGAAGATGGGATGATAGGTTAGTACTAGATAACAAAGGACCTCATAAGTCTACAAAATATTTTGTTTTTTAAGCCAATTATTTGCCTTTTCTCTATTTATACACTTTTCCCTCACTTTTCTCTGATACCTTGTTCAAATTCTTTCATACATGTTTAGTACTGTCTCTGAGTATTCTGGTAGAAGCTGCAGGTATGGCTGGATCCAGGAGGACTCAAATGATGTTATCAGGGCTCAGTTTCTCTCCATCTCTAGACTGTTCCTCTGATGCATTTGTTTCAGTCTCAAGCTTTGCATGATAGCAAGACAACAACAGCAGACCTGCTTCCTATATTCTCATGGGTTCACATTCAACAAAAAGTTCTAGCAAAGTTCTTTCTTGGTAAGTCATTGGCTTAGGGGGAAAGTAGTGGTAATGAATCTATCACTAAACTAGTATTTTATCCCAGGGAATATAATTGTTGGTTTAGCCCAGGCCTCAGACATATGCTTCATCTTTGAGTTTGGAGTGGTACATACTCAAAGAATATGGGCTAGGAATGGGGGAGTATGGTTGTCCAGAAAGGTGAGAAGGAGAAAGGACAAGAAGAGGAAACCATGGTTAAGTTACCAGATAATGGGTGAATGGATACTCAGGCAGTGGGAAAAAAGTTCACTACCCAAAATTCTATGGTACAGACTCACTAGTTAAACTGGCTTGCTGCCAGGCCCCAAAATATGACTTGGACTTTTATATGTCTGCCTTTTTATAAATCACAACACTTTTTGACACTTCTCAGTTGTCTCAGCTGGTCCAAATCCTATATATCTTTAAAAATTAAGGAAAAGAGCTCAAATCCACTTCTTTCATGAAGCCCAAAGTAGTCACTACCTCCTATGGACAATTATAGCACTTCTTGTCTACACAATACTTTAGGAAATAAGTGTTCTCTACCTTCTAATGCTTGCTAACTTTTAATGACTACAATTTTTCTGTCTAACCTGACTCTAAATTCCTCTGAGGAAACTATTTTGTACATCTTTATCTCCTCTCAATACTAAATTTATATTTTGCTTGATTTACATACTTATATCCCACCTTGTTCTAAAATTAATTTAAGGCAGGCATAAAAATGTTTATATAACAAAGCAGAATAAAATTAAAAATCAATGAGGTTCTTAGGGGAATATAGCTACCATATTAGAAGTTTGGTTACCTGAGAGTGGCATGCTGTGAGGAACCACCAACTACTCATGGAACTAGTAGTTCCAGCCATCATAGCTCAGGTACTAGACATATGAATGAAGAAACCATTTCAGACATTCCAGCCCCAGACTATGCCACATGGAGGAGAGCAGAGAAAACCAGATAACATCCAGAATTTAGGACCCAGATATATGACCAGAGTCAAATTCTCCCAGACATCTCTGACCATTTGAGTCTTTCCTGCTGGCCCAAACATTGTAGAGCAGAAACAAGCTCCCTATTGTGTCCAGATTGAATACTTGACTCACAAAATCTCATAAAGGACACTATGCTAGGTTTAGAGAAGGATGCAAAGAAAATAAGCCTTGCTTCTAACCTTCATAGTGTGCAGAAACCCAAGACCTGAAGAAATGGCAGGAGGAAAAATTATACCTAACTGTTCTGGTTCTAGATAAAATGGAGTAACTGCACTCCTCTCTCTCAAGCTGTAAAACCTGGGAAGAATGCATTGAGGACTCTGAAAAATAAATATTAGCAAGTATTTTGGGAAAGGACACCAGAATTTGAAGTGGCTAATATTCCCCAGACTAGAGCCTGGAACCTGGAAATGAGAATTGGCATGGACAGATGGAGCTCTGGAAGAAGCCATCTGGTTCTTTCTCAAAGAGCAGGAAAAGGCTTCCCTAACACTCAGATAGGAAGAGATTCCCCATTTTCCCCACATCTTCATTCTCTCATACAAAGCAGTTCCATGGTGGCAGTGGCACAGGAGCCCATGGGAACCTTAAAGTATGAATGAGGGATACGTTCCTTTCAGATCAGTCGATCTGTAGCATCAAGAAGGTGTTGCTTTTCTGCCACTGTTACTTTTCTTTCTCTCAGTCCACTCACCTCTTGGCCATAGACCACAGTTACAGGAAGTATGTACCAGAGTGAAATAAATAAAGCCCCATATTTCTGGCTAGAGAACTGAAAAAAGGAGCCTCAGGTAAATGGAAAGTACCAGGAAGTCTGCAGAGAGGTCGGAGCTTAGGAAATGATCCCATAAATTTGTTTATAAACTCCTGGACTTACTCCCAAGCTGTACCTGTGTGGATTCTAAACTGCATACCATAGACTTGGAGAATTCAACTATAGGATAGACCAACACTTAGTGCTCAGATTAGCCACTGAGTAGCAAACATAATTAGCACTGAAGGTATGGAAATCAGAATTGACATTGAAACCACAATCTACAGAAGATGGGTTGGGTCTTACTGCTTGAATTCAGCATGACAATTGCCTACTGAAACAACAATATAAACAATCTCCATAGGATTTAAGAAAGAACTAGGATCTCATAACAATTTACTTAAAATGTATAGCACACAAACTAAAAATATTTGTCATACAAAGAACTGGGAAAATTTTTAACTCATATGGAAAAAGACAATAGATGTCAACAATGAGATGACAAGGACTTAAAAGTAGCTATTATAAAAATAACAGGAAAGGATGAAAACTCTCCAAGTGAGTGGAAACATAAAGTTCAGCAAAGAAATAAGAGGGGTAAGGAAAAGCAAAATGGAAATTTTAGAACTGAAAAATACAAAAACTGAAATTAAGGAAAAAACACTCACTGGATCAGCTCAAGCGCAGAATACAAATGAAGGAGGAAATAGATATGAAATAGAAGATAAAATATAGGAAATTATCCAGTTTGAACAACAGCAAGAAATAATATTGGGGGGAAAAAAAGACAGCCTCAGATTATACTAAAAAAGTATAAAATTCCTCTTATCAGAGACTCTGAAGGAGAGGATAAAGAATATTGTAAAGAAAAATATTTGGAGAAATAATGGCTAAAAAATTCCCAAATTTGATAAAAGACATAAACCTATACGTTCAAGAATCCCAGTAAACCCCAAACAGGATAAATTCAAACACATGCCCACCCAGATACTTATAATAAAACTGCTGAAAACAATAGAGAAAGAAAAAACATCTCCATAGCACCCAGAGAAATAACTGTAGATTTCTTGTCAGAAAACAAGAGACCATAAGGAAGTGACTCAACGCTTTCAAATGCTGAAAGAATTGAATTCTCAAACCAAAATTGTATATCCAGTGAAAATATTCTTCATGAATGAAGGTGAAATAAAGTTATTCTCAGGTGAAGGAAATGAAGGGGATTTGTTTGCCAGGAAGCCTGCTCCAAAAGAATTGCTAAAGAAAGGCAGAGCAGAAATGATACCAGAAGAAAATTTAAAACATGAGCAATGAATGGCAAGACACAGATATGGTCAGTATATGGGTAAATACAATAGGCCATTGTCCTATTAAATTCTTTAAAGTTTGTCAATTGAAACCAAAAATTATGGTTGGTTTTCAACATTTATAGATGCTATACAAAGACAACTACAACAAAAAGGAGGAAGTTAAAGGAAACTATATGATGATAACATTGCCATATTCCACTGAAACTGGTAAAGTATTTATTTCTAAATAGGCTGTGAAAAGTTGAATATGTATATTGTAATTCTTAGAGCAACCACTAAAAAACTACACAGAGATAGAGCCAAAAAATATAATTGATAAGTTAAAATGGAATACTAAGACATGTTCAAACAGCACAAATTAAAGGAAGAGGGAAATAGTAAAAATAAATGAAAAACAAATAATAAAAAGAGACATATATAATATATAAAATATATCAATAACTGCATTAAATATAAATGGCCTAAAATACCAAATAAAAGGCACAGAGTGTCAGAATGGATTAAAATCATGGCCCAACCAAATGCTGTCTACAAGAAATTCATTTCAAATATAATGATATAGGTAAATTAAAAGTGAAAGGATGGAAAAAGGAATACCATGAAAACACTAATCAAAAGAAAGCTGGAATGGCTACATTAATATCAGACAAAGTAGATTTCAGAACAAAGAAAATTACCATGAATAAAGAGGGAAATTGCATAATCATAAAAGGGTCAATATTCCAAGACAATATAATAATCATAAATGTGTATGTATCTAATAACATTGCTACACACATAAAGCAAAAACTGACAGACTGAAAAGAGAAATAGACAAATCCAAAATTCTAGTTATTGATTTCAACACTTCTTTCTCATTAATCAATAGAACTCATAGATATATAATCAACAAGAATATGGAAGAACTGAACAACACTATCAACTAGATCTAATTTACATTTGTAAAATATTCTACTAAACCACAGAAAATACATATTCTTTCTATGTGCACATGGAATGTTCAAAAGATAGACCATATCCTAAGTCATAAAACAAACTTTAGAAAATTTAAAAGAATCAAAATTATATAAAGTATAGGTTCTGACCATAATGTAATTAGACTAAAAATAATATAATGAGAAGAGGAAATTGTCCAAACACTTGAAAATTAAACACACTTCGAAACAATCCATGATTTAAAGAGGATGTCTCAAAGATAAATTGATATTTTTAACTGAATGAAAAATGAAAATTCAATATATCAGAATTTGGGGGATGAAGCAAAACAGTATTTAAAGGCAATTTATAGCAATAAATACTACCAATGTCTACTCACACCACTCCTACTAAAAATTGTACTGGAAATCCTAGCCAGTTCAATATGGCAAGAAAAAGGAATGAGGTGTAGAGATTAGAATGGAAGAAATGAAACAAATGCCATGATGGCTTATGTGGAAAATCCCAAAGAATCTAGAAAAACACTCTTGGAACTAATTAAATGCATTTAGCAAGATCGTGAGATACAAGGCTTACAGCAAAAATAAATTATATTTCTGTATACCAGCAAATGAACAATTGGAAAGCAAATTTTCAAAAAGAAGACAATTTACAAAATCTCTAAAATAAACACTGAGGCATAAATCTAACAAAACATTTATACAATTGTATGCTGAGAACTACAAAATGCTGAAGCAAGAAAGCAAAGGAGACCTAATAATTGGAAAGAAATTCCATGTTCATGGATTAGAAGACTCATAATAGTACAGATGTCAACTATCCCCAAATTTATCTATAGATGTGTGGTGATTTGGAGCTGTATGTACTCCAGAATAAAACATGTTCTTAAATTTAATCCATTCCTATTGGTGTGGACCCATTGTAAGTAGGATCTTTTGATGAAGCTACTTCAGTTAAATTGTGATCCACCTCAATCAGAGAATAAAATTCAGACAAAAAGAGAAAGTCATGGAAGCAAGGAGCTGAAAACAACAAAACCCGGAAGAGAAGGGAGAGACCAGCAGATGCCACCATCTGCCTTGCCGTGTTACAGAAGAGCCAAGGATCATTGGCGGCTGGTCTTCAGGAAGAAAGCATTGCCTTGATGATGACTTGATTTGCACAATTTTCCAGACTCTAACCATAAATGAATAAATTCCCATTGTTTAAGTCAAACCATTTCATGGTGATTTGTTTTAAAAATCCTACGAAACTAAAACAAGATGTGATGCAATTCCAATCATAATTCCAACAGGATTTTTTGTAAATATAGACAAGTTTATCATAAAATTTACATGGAGAAAAAACAGAACTATAAGAACTAAAAATGCTTTTGAAAAATAAGAATTAAAATGGAGGAAACCCACTGCCTGATTTTGAAACTTACTATAAAGCTACAGTGATCAAACACCCTGGTATCAGTGAAAAGATAGATGCAGAAGCCAATATAATAGAATACAGAGTCCAGAAGAGCCACATAAATTGACCAATTAATTTTTGACAGGGCAAAGGTAATTCAATGGAGAAAGGATAATCATTTCAAAAATGATATTGGAACATTAGAAAAAAAGAAAATGAACCTCAAACTAACCCTCACACTTTATTCAAAAATTAATTCAAAATGATCATAGATCTAAAATTAAAACATAAAAGTATAAGAGTTTTAGAAGAAAACATATAAGAAAATCTTTGTGACTTGTGGTTAGGCAAGGAGTTCTCAGACATCTCATCAAAAGCATAGTCCCCCCAAAACTAAAATTTGATAAATTAGATGCTATCAAAATTAAGAACTTTTTCTCTGGAAAAAAAAAAAATTGGGGTTAAGAGAATGAAAAGATAAGCCTTAGACTCAATGAAAATATTTGTAAATCAGTAAATGACATAGGGCATGTATCCGGAATACATAAATAATTCTCAAATTTCAATAATAAGAAAACAAATAAACAACCCAATAAAAAAGTGGACAGAACACTTGAATATATATTTCACCCAAGAGGGAAACATAAATTAAAGCCATAATGAGAGACCACTACATGTAAATGAGAATGGCAAAAAAGATAATAATAACTGAGAATACCACGTGCTAGTGAGGATAAGGAGAAACTGGACCTGTCAGACATTGCTGGTGGGCATGTACAGCCACTCTGGAAAATAGTTTGGAATTTCCCAAACATTCCTTTACCATATGACCCAGTAATTCCTCTCCAGATATGTTTCAACAGGTAGATGGGTGAATAAACAAACAGGTGAATGAGTGAACAAATGTATATAGATCCTTACAAAGGATTATTAGAATAAAAAGGAACAAACTTAGTTGAATCTCAAAGGTTTCATGTAGAGTGAAAAAAATCAATATCTAAAGGTTACATACTGTATGATTCTATTTAAGTGATAGTCTCAAAAAGACAAAACTGTAATAATGCAGAACAGATCAGTGGGGGGTGGAGTGAGGGAGGGAGTGGCTACAAAGAGAGCATGAATGAGTTTGTTGGGTGTTGGAACTGCTCTGTATCCTGATTGTAGTGGTGGTTCCATAAATCTACATATGTGTTAGAATTCATGGAACTGTACACCAAAGAAAGAGACCATTTTACTTTATGTTAGTTTTTAAAGTAACATTTTTTAAAAGGGTGGGATGGGAAAAAATTACACCTAAAAAGTTATCCATAACAAAAAATTGAAAACCAAGTTATACAAAGGAAGGGGACACCTGAGAATTCTACTAGAGAAATAAACTTTGCCTTTGAGCTTTGACATCTCTAGATTGTTACTGTGATGGACTCTGGCTCCCTGGGCTAAGCAGTTCTCTTTGCTCAAGGCCTCTCCCAGCCATAAACCATTATTTGCTGTAGGCACTTGTTGGAATGAGTGCCATTTGTAAGAGACAGCTAGATGTAGATATTAATTACTTCTTGAGGAGGAAGTCAGGGCTTCCCACGACAACACTGTACATCTCAGCCATCAGTGGTAAGCCAGATAACTAATCTCACCCTTCTCTTGTTCTTCATCCACCTGAAAACTCTTTCATGTGTGCTACCTCTTTCAAATCTCAAAGCACCACAAGGAAAGGTAAGGTAGGCATTATTATCTTCATTTTATGAATAAGAAAACTGTGATAGAGAGATAAAAGTGATTTGGCTAAGGTCAAGCAGCAGGGGAACAAATCCACAGGCAGGGATCCAGAGCTTCTGGCTGTACCCTTCATTCACTCATTCATTCACCTAAAAAATATATATTGAGTACCTACTCTTTGACAGGGTATATAGTCTTTAATTGCTTAAAATCAGTTTGAAAAAAACCACATATCTATAAAACTTCATAACAAGATGAAAAATGATGAAGTTTATATGTGTGATAAGAACAATAAGAGTTACAATCAGAATGCTAATTGTTGAGGGATCAGGGAAGACTTCACGGAATAGATAGGCTTTGATCTGAATATTGAAAGTGGGAAAGAATTTTGAAAATTTATATGTGGTGGTCAGGCTTCCAAATGGCCCCCAATGATTTCTACCTCTTTGTCTTCATGCCCTTGTGTTTCTCCCCACACTGAACCAGCGAAGTTCTGTGTGAACAATAGAGTATGGCAGAGATGACAGTGCAAGACTTCTGAGTTTAAGTCATAATGTTCATTGTGGCATCTGCCTTATCTCTTGAACGACTCTTTCTGGGAGAAGCCAGATACCATATCATGGGGTCAATCAAGCAGTCCTGAAAACAAGCCCACGTGGAAAGAAAGGAATTGAGTTACCTTGTCCATAGCCACACCAATTTGCTATCCATGTGAGCGAGCCACCTTAGAAGTAGATCCCCCAGCCCCAGTCAAGCTTTCAGATGACTATGGGCCCCAGCAGATGTATCAGTGCAACTTCAGAGAGACTCCCCAGCTGAGCTGCTCCTCAATTCCCAACCCACAAAAACCACGAGAGCTATAAATAGATTAATATTGCTGTTTTAAGTCATTGTGTTTGTGGGCATTTTTTAATGCAACATTAGATAATTGTGGCAGTTTGAGATTATTTATGAATTCCAAAAAGAGAGATTATGTTTGTAAACTGGTCTGTTCCTCTGGGTGTGATCCCCTTTGAGTGTATTAGATTCGGCTGAGATGTCTTCTATTAAATTATATTAAGGTTATGGCTTTGATTCGACCACGCAGTAGAGTATAACTCAGTTGAAGTCCCTGCCTCCTTGGTGGGCTGATATAAACAGACACTCACTCAAGATGACACATGAGAAAAGAGAGAGCGCGCCATAGACACAGATGAAGAGAGAACTTTGATCCTGCAGCCCCTGGTAGAGATGAGCCATTCACCTGATAGTTTGCAGCTGAAAAGAACAGAGCAGCTAAAGCCCAAGAGACCAGGCAGAGACCAGGCAGAGACCACCTGCCATCTTGCTTCAACACATGGCAACTGACTTGGGTAAGAGAATAGCTCTTATGGCATCTTGAGTTGGACTCTTTAGGGCCTTGTAACTATATGCTTTTACCCCAAAACAAATACCCTTTATAAAAGCCAACAGATTTCTGGTACTTTGCATCAGCACCCCTTTGGTTGACTAATACAATTACTAATCAAGTATGTGAGCCAACTTGCATAAGGAAAGCACAAGGAATGTTTAGACAATCACTCCTTCCCAGAGGACAGTAAGGTAGAGTTTCCAGCAGGCTGGGCATGAGGTAGAAAAGACTTGAATGAAGGCAGTGACAGAAATCATTAGAAAAAAGGTGTTAAGCAAAAGCGCAGTTCTCTGCCCAATGAGCTTCAAATGAGCAATTCCTGAGACATTGGGGTTTCAAAGAGAGCAAGTTTATTGCCAGCACATAGAAAGGTGCTCAATGGCTTAATGGCCTAAAATCTGTCTCTTTGAGTTGAGGGGTTTAGAGTTTTTATGAATTCAAATAGGGGAGGGTATAGTGGTTACATCATCATAGCAAATATACACAAAGGTGAGACTAGTTTGGAATAACCATAAAAAAGGCTGAGACCAGTTTAGGATAACCATCACAATAACAACTCTAAACAATGCTAAGGCCAATTTGGAATAACCATAAACAAGGTGAGACTGGCGAGTTTCAGTAATTTCAGGTATTAAGTTTTGTCTATTCTATAATATACTGGAAAAGTAAGGAAAAGAGCATCTATATAATGATTCAGTAATCATAATCACTTGTTAATTCTTTACCTTCCATCACAAAGGGACAGAAGGGAAAGGTGTCCTGAAGTGATAATTCCCTGATGAACATGGGGATTCCATTCCTGAACAATGAATGGTCGTGCTAGTAGCAGAAATATCTTAGGGAACACAGAATGAGTTGTTTCCTTTATACCTTTCTCTTTATGCTATGTGGCAATATTGGTTAGACATTTGCCATATACAATTCCCTTCCTTCCAGGACTCAAATGCTGGACCACAGTTCCCCACTTTCCTTATAATTTGGTGTGGCCATGTGACTTCATTCTGGAACATAAGCAGCAGTGATGTACAGCACTTCCAGGCCTAGCCAATAAACCTCTGCATGATCCTGGACTCTCTTCTGCACACAGAAGATTGGAGGCCCTAGAGGACTGCGGATCAACAGGTAAAAGGATCCTGTGTCACCAAATTATCTCAGGCAAGGCCACCCACCAAATACCTGCATTCAAAGATTAGGTGAGCAAGAAAAAAAATTCTATTGTGTTTAAGTGAAGCTATTGAAACAGTATGAAGTGAGTATAGGGAAAGAAAGGATGGAGCAAAGATTAATCCCAGAAGACATACTTCTTAAGGTCTGGATGAATGCTTATGAGAGATGAGCCACAACATGAGGAGCTGAGCTTCCTAGTAGCCAATGATAAAAGGGAAATATGGTCAGTGACATGATTCATAGAGACCATGAGATTAGAAAAAAACAAGAAAGAAAAAAGTTGCTCAGGAACAAGTAAAACTACTTCTGATTCTGAAATCAAAGAAAGAACATTTTCCCCAGTGAGCCCTCAAAAAAGATACTGCAAACTGTAATGAACAATGCCCTCAACAAAATCCTAATAGCCAGTAGGAACACAAGTTTCATACCTCCTTTTCTTACAGTACATTTCAATGAAGGATAAAATGAAGTGATAAAATGCCACAGAAAAATACAGAAAATCAATTCCTTAGGATATGGGGGATAAAAGATAAAATTTTGTGGCCCAGTTAGTGGTTCTCTGTTGATCTGGTTGTATCAAATGTGAGAGTATCTAAAGATATTAATAATTTGTGGATTTCTTAGATAATCCCCTCTCAACCTGTAGTAGATATTTGGCAATTTATATTTTGATGAATTGATTCCCTGGCAAATATATGTTTGGTTTTGAGGGTGAGGGAGAAAAGCAAGGCAGGAGAAGGAGGCCCAAATGCTTCAGTATTACTTCCCTATGACACTGTGTAACCGACCAAATCCTATCCGGTTGCTCGGGGGTGCCAGGATGTTTCACCTCCTCATGTATTTGCCTGTGTTTTCTCTCATTGTATCTTGCTGGGGCAGTGTAATTAAGAACACTGATTACAGAATAAGAAAGGAAGAACAATAGAGTATGAATACAACTGTAAGAAGTCATTATGATATCCTTTCAAAGCCATGTAATTACTACTCTTGCTTAGCATGTAAATCACTATTAGTATTTTATTTGAACTACAGCTGAATGCTTGTTATTTGACATAAAATGCTTTTGAGAAAGACCTAACATCTGCCCACAATTGGATTCCTTTCCAAGCATTCCTTCCAGGAGGAGGAAAAGGATACATCAGAGTGTAATTTAATGTGTGTACTTAAAACCTTGAAAAGAACCCATTGTAAGGGGAAAAAGCTGGAGGAGATGAATTAATAAACGTTCAAAGTAACTTTTGGCTGATTTTGTAAAGCAAACTCACAAATGAATCTTTAAATTAAGAAGCTTCAAAATTGGTCTTTTGTAAAATAAAAAGGTTTTATACTATACTGGGGAATAAGGACTCTGAAGAACAGGCCTGATTTGAGAGTGGTTGGCTAGGAAGGAAGGGTGGAAGGAGCAGTGGAATCATGAAGAGCTCTGGACCCAGAGCACAGGAGATAGAATTAGTAACTGTGGTCAGTGAATAGCGTCAATCGTTTTAGTATTTAAAAAAAACTTGAGTAAAACTTGATACTAGGGGCTGGGGTGAGGTGGATGGGTGGTGGTGGAGGTTTCTATGTCAGGGGAAAATGGCAGGGCAACAGTAGTTTGGTATGACTTTGGATATGGGATGTGGCGGTAGAAGAATATCTGGAATTGAATGAGTCTAAAACAGAAGTTGAGCACCTTGTGTAGTGATAGTCATTTAGATCCCCCTAGAGTCAGTCAAACTAGCTGAGAATATGACAACAAGATGGATAAATTATTATCCTGACAACTCAGAATCTGGTGAGAGCTAGAAAACTATTCCAGCGATAATGACAGAAACAGGTCAGGCTCGGATTGAGCCAGAGCTAAGTAACAAATATTTCTAGTATTTTATGCAAAACACTATTCAACCACTCTTCTTCCAGTTCAGTGGAGCTTAGAAACAATAAGAAACAGTATTTATATTACTTTGGAGGAATTCAGAAAAGCTGCAAGGATGCCCGTCCGCAATCGGGAGAATCAATTGGTGAAGATGGATTTATGTTATTATTCCTTTAAGTACTGCTCTAATCTCAGACCTCAGGTTCTGTCTTCAGAGTGACATAAACATAATAACTTTTTCTGGCCTTGAAAACATTTCAGTCATTAATAGGGTGTTTCTTCTCTTCCAATCTCCTGTACCACACCTAAGACAATCTTACATACTGACTTGCTCTACAGATATGGCAAATATACCCTTAGCTGCCTACCCAACAGTCTTCATCCTTTTTCCTGGTAACCAAAACCCCTAATTTGTTTAGCAAGCCATTCTCTTTCACCTGGCTGTGTACCCCGGACAAGTCATGGCGATACTGTTCCTCTGAAAGTTCTGGCTTAGGAATAAACATGTGATACAGTTCCATGCACCAAAATGTGAGAAGGAATCTATGGTAGGCTTCTAGAAACAGTTTCTGTTTTTTAGTTCCCTTTGCTATGCTCACCATCACATCCCCCATGCTAGTGTCAGATTCATAATAGATACTCAATAAATATTTGTTAGAGGGTATAGGGATGAATAAATATGATAACTCAGTTTGATTTTCCTTTCCTATTAACTTATGTTATTCTCCCTACACCAGCATTGATGTAATGTGATACTGTATTCTTGCTTCTTCCATTTTTCTACTATCTGGTGATTTTGCATAGCACTGTTTTATTACCGTCTAGTTCATTTAGTCAAGTATCTACTAAATATTTCATATTTAGTATGATTCTAGGTGCTGGAAATACAAGACAAAATAAGACTCAGTTCCTGCCCTCAAGGAACTCACAGTCCCATGAGGAAAATACTTAAAGTCCACTAGGATTCTAGTTTATTTTTCACCATGTTAATTCCTAGCTAGTCAGGGCCAGTCCTGTGAATGAGGTCAATAGTTTGACGTTTTATTCATTTCCTTTTCATTTATATCATTTCCCCTACTTCAGTTCCAAGGTCAATGCCATCATGATTTCTATTTCTTACCAAAACCTAGCTCCAGGAAACATTCAGCTGCTTAAGGGTGATATTTTGGTAATATTTTAAATTATATTAATGCATGTCAACTTGCAATAAATAAGTAGATATCTCTAGGAATCTGAAATTAAGAGCTATAAGCTTAGGATCTGATTCTGAAACTTCCTTATGGATGGTTATCAAACTCCATAATATCTAATTGTTTGGGTTTTAACACACAATTAGGCCTGGATATGAGTCCATGCTCCTGTGAGACACTGAATAGGAACTAAGACCCCTTCATGAAGCTGAGTTCCTCAAATGGATGTAACCTCAGTTAAGAGGGATCTAGAAAAAACTGCCACCATAACAGGGAGATGACAAGAAAGTTTATCATCCTGCGTTATGGAAGAGGAAAAAATTTATTCCCAGAGAAATAAAAATTCCAGGCTTCTGCTTCATTCTGTACTAAAGTTAGAATGAACATTAGTGGTTTGGGACCTGTCAAAATGAAAAATTTACATAAAAATTAGTCTTGAGACAGTGATATCCCTGGAGTACCTGACAGAAGTGAATGGAAAATCATTATATAGTGACACTTCCACAGCCTAGGCCATACAGAATTTTCATAAAAAGTCCAGTGTAGATGAGCTTGCAATCCAAGACACAGGTACAAAAACACAAGGATAGGAACCTAGTAAACTAGAATGATAAAAGTATTATCTAAAAACTTTGACATCTTGATACAATCCTCTGAAGAGATATTCTATGATGGAAATTTGCAAGCCAGAGGTTTATCAAAGAGCACTTTCATTAACAACACCTTTGAAGGAGTAAAAGAAGTAGGATTAGGCAGAAGGAGATACAGTGATACAGGTACAATAAAGACCTCAGATGATCCCACAGGGCTGTTTAGACTTGGCTCTTAAGAATTATCCTAAATTGAGACAATAAGACTGGACTTTTATACCCTAACCAGTCATTGGATGCATGTTGCTCCTGGGAAGAGTCAAAAACTTAAGAAAGATGGCTCCCTTTGGCCAAAGGCAATTTCCAGAGAGACCCAGAAATGAGCTCTCAGCAGCCAAAGTACCCAGCAGCAGGGGATATGAGTGCCTCAGGACTGAAAGGGGAAATGGGGAGTGGGACTCTGAGGAGCACAGCACAGCGTCCAATACAGTCCACCCCCATAAGCTGGTCAGATCCATTTGTTTTGCATTTTATGATAAATTCATTCCATCTGGACAGAGCATCATCAAGTTTCTGGTTGGTCTCATTTCCTGAGGAATCTTACATAAGGAAAGTTAGTGGAGAAAATTAGCAGTCCCTTCTGTTGTTGCTAAATTCAAGAATACAACTAGTTCTCATCATTTCCTTTCTCTTCTACCCATTGTAGATTCTCCTCATCCTTGGTTAGTACCTCTTATGATCTTAGTTACTTAACTGGTGGAAAACATGAGGATCTAAATCTCAGACACATCTTATCAGGCTTTGTCTGCTGCACTAGTCCATTAACCATCCAAATTGGACAGCAGAATATCAGGAGATGTACCAAAGGTTTATCTAAGTACCAAACATATTCTTCCTTTTCCTTATTATATAACAGCAGCTGTACCAGCTGTTCTCCCCATGATAATCAGTGCAGTGTAAATCACTCCTGCAGTGATGGTATGTCCTTTCCTTGACTGCTGGTTTCTTGACATTAGAGTCCTAAGTGACCCAGTGGCAGTCATAGCTTAAAGTAAAATGGGACTACTGTATCCCCTAGAATGTGAAGGCCCAAGACACAAACAATAGGAAATAAATATAATGTGGAAACTTCAAAAAAAGTAGAAGATGGCAAACAAGCAAAGTAGAATGGTGAAATGTTGAAAGCAGAAAATAAGATGGTAGAAATAAAATCAAATGTAGATAATCATAATAAATATAAATGGACTAAACTCAACAACTAAAAGGCAGGGATGATCAGATTGCATTTAAAAATCTAGCTGTATGCTGTATAAAAGTGACAGACCTAAAACATAGTGACACAGAAAGACTGAAAGTTAAGACATGAGAAAAGATTTATTAGACAAATTCTCATCAAAAGAAAGCCACTGTGACTATATTATGTCAAACAAATTAGTCTTTAAAGCAAAAAGCATTTTTATGGATCAAGAGAGTCATTATTGAAAAAATAAATAATAAACATTTACCAGGAAGACATTTCTGAATCTATATACACTTAACAGCATAGACCAAAAATATATCAACAAATTCAGTGCTTGGGGGCAGCCTATATCTCCTGGTAGTTTTGAATTTTCACATGGCTTAGTACCTCAAGGGGAAAAAAGATTATATTACAGAGGTGGTTGTTGGATCAGTTTAATCCTAACTATTCAGAATCAAGGCTAATTTATAAATGCATTCTGGGTAGTGATTAAATAGATCCCTTTTATCTATTTAAGTTTGTTTGCCAGGTACAGCTGTGTTTATGAAGTTGAATTTTTGCTTGCTGACTCTAGGAAGTAAATCGAGTAAATGAATTATGGAATTGAGCTAAACTTACATGAAGAAATGTAAAAGCCTGGGCTAATTGTTAAAGAGTCGTGCACCAAGGTAGAATTTTCAAGTGCTTTTCTTATGAAACTGAAACAATTTTTGAGAAATTTGGACTGGCTGATAGCTGTGTAACCAAATTCTGGAAATTGAGAGGAATATTTTAATATTAGTTGTTTTGTCTTTTTTGTTGTTGTTGACTAGGACATTTTTCTTTTCTTTAATTAAAATAAATCTCAGTAGCATGGCTTATGTAATCACAGACTCAGTCAAAATTCCATAAGAACCACATACCTTAGATTTACAATATTACTTTACAAAGTCAGACAATCTCTCTCCTTCCTTACATACAGTGTCTTCCCATTCTTTATGTCTCCCTGATTTTCTCACACATTCTTGCTTGTCCTTTCTCAAATGAAAGTGAAAACAAAATTTTCAGGGCTTAAATCCAAAGGATTCCATAACTGGTAAAACTGTGACAGGATAAGGGGTTAGAGAGCAAGGGAAGGAAGGAAGAGAAAGAGAGAGCGAGAGAATATGAGCACTGAAGCTTTTTGCAGGAGCAGGGTGGGTAGGTAAGCCCTTGGGAAGGGAGGTGATAGATATGCTCTTGATGGCCTCACTAAAGGGGAGATTTGGCTGCTAAATTTGACCTTGTTCCCAAGTAATTGATGAGACGTAACATTATCATCAGAATGATGGTAATGAGCTATGGATACAGACTCTGCCTGTGGAGATTGCAGACAAAATAGACTAAGACAAAATACATTATTCAGGTTAAAAAGACTCATTACATAAATTCCTGTTAGGAAAGTATTGATAGATTATTTGATTATGGTGAGCTCATTTCTCCCACATCCCAAGAACAGAGAAATTCAGTGGAAAGAAAAGGTGCAAGACAGGACTTGGCACTGATGGTTATGCTTCAAGTCTCCTTACACTTTTGATCTTATAGAGTTGAATCTAACTGGTCCCTCAAAATCAGTTTCACCATCAAGTTCATTATTAGGCTCTGTCTTCATTGTACTTTTGGTGCTCCTTCCTGATTGGTTGTGGTTTTAGAGGTAAATATTTTCTTCAATTTTGTTCTCTTTGATTTCTTTCTTGACAATTTTCCTTTGAAGAAGATTTTCATGTTTTTATCTGCAATGATCTGACTAGACATTTTGCAGTTAAGTCTTCTCATTTCTGATCTATAGTTTACCTTATTAAATGAGATTTTAGTCCTGCATGTTTGCTGCATGCTGTCACTGGGATTTTGGTTCACTCTTGTGAATGTTCTCACTAACTCAGGATGCAATTTCCCCTTGTTTTATTTTTTCTCTGTTTGGCAGCAGCCTTTCTACTGGTGTCTGCCTTTTATTGATTTATGGTAATGGATGACCAGACCCTTCTCTTCTGTCACTTACAGGCTGACCTTCTTAGTTGAGCTTTTTCTAGACTGGCACGCAAGGTGTAAGGACAGATGACCTTGTAAATTCAGAAGCTGGTTCCATGGAGTTAAAATTCTGTAACCTCTAGGTGCTGGAACTTGACACTAATGGAAATTTAAACTTACAGTTTAGTGCTTGATATCTCACACTGTGAATGTGCCACAAATCTAGGTTTGCAAACCTGGGTTTGTGACATCTTTCTTTTTAGATCAGTGGCTTTCAAATTCCAGTGTGTATGAGAATGATGCAGAGTGCTGATTAAAAATACAGACATTGGGCCTTACACTTAGAGATTGATTCCATGGATATGTATTTTAATAAGCTCTGTGGGGGATTCTAATGCAGGCCATTCTTCATGAAAGAGAAAATTTTTTAAATCAATTTCCATGGAACAGGCTGAGAAAGAGAAAAGCAGCAGCTCCTGACATCTTGCTGGGTCATGATGATGCTAGGAGCAGAACTGACACTGACAACTAGGACCTGGTGAACGTGGAAAATTTTCAAAGAACATCAGCATCAGACAAGGCCACTCTGTGACCATAGTGTATCAAGGCAAAAACAAGACCATTCTCTTATCATGCTCAAACTCAGACAAAAACAATGTCCAAACCACAAAATAACAAACATCCCCCTTTCCTGGTTTGTTAATTTTCTTGGCTGTTCAAGCAAATACCATGAAATGGGTTGGGTCAAACCACATGAATTTATTAGCTCACAGTTTTAAGACTAAGAGAAATCCCACATCAGGGAGTCATCAAGGCAGTTCTTCCTGAAGACTGGTGTTCTGGGGCTAGCAGCCAGCTATCATTGGTCTTTGGCTCCTCTGTCACATGGCAATGCACATGGCGGCCTCTCCATTCTCTTCCAGTTCCATTGAATTTCAGCTCCTTGCATCCTGTGGCTTTTTCTCTCTGTGTCTGAATTTCATTTTGCTTATATAGGATTATGATCCATCCTGATTGAGGTGGGCCACACCTTAACTGAAGTAATCTCATCAAAATGTCCTACTTACAGTCGATTCATACCCACAGGAATGGACTAAATTTAAGAATATGGAATATGGACATCCTTGGGGGGACATTATTTTGCCTACCACATATATTAACTCATTTAATCCTCACAACAACCTTACATTTAGAGACAAGTATTTTCATTTTGCAGAAAGGGTAATTGAGGCACAGAGAGGTAAAAGTAACTTGCCCAAAGTCATATAGCTAATAAAATTGTGGTTGAATTTTGTGCAGATGCGACAACTCTTAAAGAGTATGAGGCAAACAAAATCTTAAAATCTAGAAGGGTTTTGCACTCAAAATATTTGACAGGTATCTTTAAGTTCTAACTCCTCTTTAAAGAAAGAGAAACTGGAAATCAGAGATGATACATTATAGCTAAAGTTTATGCCAGAAAAATAGCATGGGACTCCAATCAGCAGAGCCAGTCGCAAAGAAAACCTCTCTACCAAATAAAATGTTTGATGTATGTATATATCATGTTTAATGATTTGACCACCTTAACAACCTATAACTTAACCAAACAACTCCCATCCCCAATCACCCAAAGTAAAGGGGCTTGCACTGACAATTCTAAAGTCAGCTGCTACATATAACAAAGTAAATGAGCACACGAGGCAATTCTGGAATGCCATAGATGATGTGTATGAGGACCTGAGTTTGTCTGAGCTCTGACATACAATGGCTGCGGAATCTTGGTCAAATCTCTTAACCAAAATTGTGTTTGGGTTCCTTTGTCTGTAAAGTAGGGGGCTGGGGCCAGGAGAATCACCAAAATTCAGTGAGTTCTCACATCCCATAGCTTTGTTTTACTCTTACTGAGGGAGATTAAATAAACATTAAGAAGTTCAGTCAATTGTTTTAAGCTAATAATATGTTCTGCCATATTGATGAACTGTTTCCCAGTCAAGATGGCTGATTAGCTAATCAGGATCGTCCAGCCGCTGTGTGGACCTCAAGACTGATGACTGTCAAATGGCCATATGTACATTTGATGAATGGAGTGGCAAGCTAAAGATTGCTACTCTGAACCACCAGCCCAGGTTGTTGAAGATAAGGCAGTGTGAATCACCTTCCCCAGCTCTACCTTGCTTAGATTAAAATCCTGGCTCTTCCTTTCCCTCTCTTTCTCTTTTTCCCCTCCATTTAGAAAATGTAGTAAGTCCTTTATCTCATTCAGATCAACACTATGAATGTTATTGTGTCTTCATAGTCTATTAATCCAAAAGAGGTTTTTATTTTAATATGTATTTTCTTAAATTTTGAAACAATCACAAACCGACAAAAAAAAGTTGTAAGTAGAGTACAAATAACTCCTTTTTTAATGAATCGTTTGAGAAAAAAATTGCCAATCTAATGCTCCATCATCACTATACTGTGTATTTCCTACAAACAAGGATATTCTCTTATAAAACCACAATACAACTATCAATATCAGGAAATTCCCAATGGCACATTACTATCGTCTAATCCTCAGACTCCATTCAAGTTTTAACAGTTGTTCCGATAATTCCTTTACAGCAAAAGGATCCATTTCAAAATCATGGGTTGCAATTAGTTGTCATGTCTCTTTAGCCTTCTTTAATCTGGAACAACTCCTCAAGCTTTGCTTGACTTTCCTGACTTTGACAATTTTGAAGATTATAGGGCAGTTATTTTGTAGAATGTTTCTCAATTTGAATTTGTATGATTTGTCCTCATTGGTTTATTCAGGTGTATTGTAGATGTGAGGCTGTGTTCTTTTCAATACATGTTATCAGGTAGTACACAATTTGATTTGTCCCACTACTGATGATATTCACTTGGATCACTTGAATAAAGGTGGAATCCAACAAACATCTCCACTGTAAAGCTATTTGATTTTTCTTTGTAGTTAATAAGCATTCATTCATTTATTTTCCACTGTGAGGACTCATAATATTTTATTCACGGGATTTAATATATTAATACCATTATTTTTTAATGTTTAAATCCCCACCAAATTTTACCAATAGGACCCCCCTTTAAGCTGACTTGACATGTCCTCATCACTCTTTGAGCACTTCCTTGCTTTTAGCATGACAAAATGTTATCAGATCATCTTGTACTTTCCCTGCCTGAGTTCTAGAATCAGTCATTTCTCCAAGGAGTCCTGGTTCCTCCTAGTGGACAATGGTATTAGAAATACCAAGAACTGGGCAGTAGGCACATTGATCACTCTTAGCCTGTTGCTGTTCCAAGTCCTCACAGAAGACAGAGTAAGGAGTGCATATTACGTCAACATTGATTTCCTTATCTCTATATAAAGAAACCATGAGTTCACATTGACATCTCCAATTCCAAACCAACACTACAAGGTTCATTCTAGTTTTCTCCCTTCCCATATATGTAACTCTCTTTTTCAAACATGAATAATCTGGTCTCATTATCCTTAATGTATTTGATAAATACTCCTGTATGTTACCCATTACTGTCTCCACCAGCATCTCCTCTCACATGAACTCTGAAACCCCATGCCTAGCCAGCCCCCTGCATGGACAACCTCCTCACTTTCATTGGGTTTTGACAGCCCATGCTGAGCCATCATCACACATGGATGCGTACTTCACTCTGCATAGACTCTGACTTACCATGCTGCCTTCCTTACCCCTATGGACACCCTCCTCTCTCCATTTGGGTTCTGACTCCCCATACTGGAACAATTCCCTGTATGGGCACACATTAACTTCCTCAGACTTTGATGCTCTATGTCAGGCTGCCCTGGTGCTCTACACCCTCCTCAGTCTACTCACTGAGTCTGGATCACTGTGGCTTCCCTCCTTCTTCTGGAGTGGATGCCAACCTTGCTTTGCACCACCTAAAGACTTTAGGACTTAATTGTTCAGAAAGAAAAAGGAAGGGGCAGAGGAAGAGCCCCTTTTTTGTTTTAAGCCCTTCTCTGACACAATGAGGACAGTCAGTAGGATTGAAAAACAAAATGGAATGTTCTACACCATGCAAAGTGTTGGTGGTGGGGTGGTATATAGGAATCCTGTATTTTAAGCATGATTGTTTTGTAAACCCACAACTTCTTTAATTAAAAAAAAAATTTTTTTTAAGGAGAATGGAATGTTTGCATTTAACAAGACAGTTTGGCACCCCATATCTTGACTTGTAGTATATAGGAAATATTATTTCCAGATTTATTTATCCTCAAAAGTATGTTGTCACAAAAAGACACTGATTACATCTTCACTCAGAGCCCCATCAGCATTGACATATTAAATTGCCACTATTGTCAAGATCAATTATTGATAGACATTGTCTTTTATTTCTCCTTTATTTCATTCCCTCTTTAGCACTGAGCCCTTACCTGTTCTTTATGTATTTTTCATATATTCTTGAAGGCCTGGCATATATTGATTTGGCCAAAAAAGTGTAGGCTTATAAGTCAGATGTGAGTTCAAATCACTCTAATTTACCAGCTCTGTGACTTTGAGCAAGATAACCTTCTGAAGCTTCAATTTCTTCAACTATAAAATAGGTGACAGTATCTACTCCTTAATTTATTTTAGGAATTAAAATAGCACATACACACACACATATATACATGCATGTGTGTGTGTGTGTGTATCAAGTACTTGCCACATAGTAAAGAATTTTCTAAATGCCCATTCCTATCACTTTTACCTTCTTTGGCCAAGCCTCATATATGATTGTGTGTGTTTGTGTCTGTCTATGTCTATCTTTGTTTATTCTTTTTCCTTTGGAACCATGAAAAGAAATTTAGGCATGTAAAAACTGATCTGTAATAATAGTTCTGAAAACCAAAAATTTGACCTAATTTCTCACCTAACTTGAAATAAATTTATTACCTGTTTCTATTCAGATATCATCTGACCCACTGAGCATTTCCAGGCTTTCCCCAAAGAATTTGGATCTTGATAGTTTCAGGACTGTCCTGAGGTCTTCTGCCATTCACCCAGTAGAATTCTCACCACAGCTAATACAATATAAGAAAAGGAAGGCAGAAGCACTTATTTCTGCAGATCTGCCTCTTCATGTGCTCAATTTACCAAGAGTACCTCCTGCCACCTACTCCTGTGAGATCCCTCCCAGGTCCTAGCTTGCTTCTCTCACTCACTCTCAAACATTCATTGTTGAGCTGTGGGGATTCCCGGTTCCCTCCACATTTCAAACACCATGTTGAAAGAGCTGGTGCTGGAAATCCCATAAAGAATTTATTAGTCCAATCTGCCCCAGTTAGTTGGAAAAATCTATATTTGTAGCCATAATAAAAATAGTCTGTGGCATCCTGTTTTCTGTGCTTGTCTTTGACCGCTTCTGTTGAAACCGTACTTTTCCACAGCTATTTTACTGTAATTTTATAGTGTAAAATCCTTCCTCTGATTACACTTTGTGCAGGCTTGTGCAGAGTGAAGTATAGTGTATTTCTCTCATGATGAGATGGAAATTGTTATCCTTAGCCCCATGACACCAGACTAAAATGGGAAACTGCACTTGTGTAATCATGAGAGTACAGACCATAGAAGAGGGGTAAAGAATTTTTTTCCATTTTGGGGGGTTTAATTAAAATCATTATTTAAAAACAAGCATGGTGCCAACATCGTGATTGGGCTATTTTCAAACTGTGGAACACATACAAGAATTCAGGGTTCCATGAGAAAAATGCTCCCACTTGGTTTGCTGGATTTGAAAATTTAAAGAAATCTGTTAATCTTCTGGTAATGGCCGCTCTTATTATTTTATAGTTGTCTAAAATGAGAGGCATATCAAAATAATTTAATATTTTGAAATATTTTAAAGGGTCATTACAGGACATTCTCTTTTACTCAGTAAGGATTAAATAACGAAGTCTGTTTTTTATTGCTGATTTCTACGATTAAAGCAAGTACATATAAGCTGAGCTGATTGCAATATAACGAATTATTCTCTTGGGTCCTACTTGTATTCATTCTCTTTCTACATTTTAAAAACCCATTCATCAATTACTCTGCAGTAGCACCAGGACTTAGCATGCGCATAATATCTTCTCATATTCCATTGCAGTCTTCCAAAATCACGTGTGTGTGTGTGGGTATGCATACACCCGCCCACGCTCACAAACACACATATACACATGCAAGCACTTATAATGGCATCCAAACATATTTACCCATAATTACATTCTAGGCATTTTATCGAATGCAGATATTTTTGCATTCATTGGTGGAACCTGTGAATCCACGCTCATGTTTGGAGTCTTAAAGCAAACTGTAATCTTATAAACAGCGAGGCGAACCTCAGAGGCAGTACTCTTTTGATATGCAGCATAAGTGAAATGCTGCATAATATAAAGTGATGGCGCTATTAATCCTACGGCACTGGTGGTGCCCAGCACCCCCTGCGCTATTGATACCAACAGCATTGTCTCTGGCTTTAAACTTCATCAGTATGCAAACGGAGTGTCACTATGATGGGTGGTAACTTGGTTGGATGCACTTTCTACATTTCTGGCAAATGAGTATAATTATTTTCAGAGCTGCGGGCAACTCATGCATGTTTTATCCTCCATCTGGACCGGCATGGTACACAATAGTGATAAAAGATGATTTTCCCCCTTGGATGTTCACAGGCCATCATCGACACAGTCCTGATGAAATGGCCATGTATCCCCTAGCAGTTCTATATCTGCCACAGCTTGACAACAAAATTATTTCCCCATAGTACTAAAACACTTCAAATATTCAAGCCCTCTGTGCATATATTTGTGTTTTGGAGCATTCAGCGTTAACATAATGTGGTAATTTATAAACTGACAAATTAACTATGCAGAAATCACAGAGAGGCCTTATGAGGTCTGCAAAGCAGCAGAAAAGACAGCAGAAGCTTTTTGCGCTCTGTAATAATAATAATCCTATCAACTGTCGCAGACTGCCCAGCCTCCCATTGTTAGAGCCGCTCACTCTAAAGCTTGCGTACTGTAGGTGATTCCGCCCAAGATGCCTTGCCTCAGACAACGCCAACCAGGGAGCTCAGGCTCCAGGCTTAATGTGCCATCACTTTCCAGATCTGGGGCTACTGGGGAAAAGGGTGCTGATAAAATTAACGCAAGGTGCCCATATTGATCGCTGAGACCAAGAAATTGATGTGTGGATTAGAATTTGGAGAATGTGAGATTTGCCCTCAAGGCAGAGAGTGAAGTTAGGACTGGCAAAATCAATGACAGCAAAATTGAGATTATGCATGAGAAAGAACAATCAGCCTTCTTTGTTTCGTGGTTATAAAATCATTTTAAGGATTAAAAGCCATCATCTTGCTAGCCCACTTTAGCAAATGCTGGCGATCCTTACAGGCCCACTATTGATCAGACAACTGAATGGAGGCAGCATTCATCAAAGGATGCAAAGGAGTGCATTTTCACTTTTATTGTATTAGCTTGATTGTCTTTCAGATGAACTGAAGACTTATTTTGCTAGACCAAGGATCTTCTGCTGCCCCCATCTGTTTAATATGTAGATTCTTAGAAGGCAGAATTATTTTTTTAGAGGCAGGAAAGTATTTACAAATTCTTTGTAAAAATGCGGAACATTCCTTCATGATATACCAAACCAGCCTCCCTTTCTTCTTCCCCAACTGCACCCTGATCTCTACCCCGCCTCCTCCAATCTCTCCACCCACCCACACAGGCACACTTGCTTTCTTACAGATTCACACATGCATGCTAAACACACACACACACATGCACACACACACAGGCCGTCCTTTAAATGGTATGTACCATGCTACGAGGCCTACCAAACATCAGACACTCTTTATCAGCAGTTGTGCCAGGGTCTCCATGGCAACAGTATAATAGATTTGCCCTTATTCAATCCCAGAGGCCACATTGAAGCGCAATGCAAAATTTGCTGGGGCCTGAATTCCTTTCAAGCCATGGCTCATGTGTCAGGAAACAAGTCAATGCACAGACAGCACTGCACATAAAGATGGAAAGGAACCTTTTCTCTCCACTGCTGTTTGCTTACAGTGACATTCGGAAGCTCGGGCCCTTCTAGATCTCATTTCTGCGTCGTTTTCTAGTTATTAATTCACTTCTTTGGGAGGAGAGACAAGTGGGGGAGGGGAATTGCACGCTTTGCAATAACAAACCACCAGTGAAAGTGCAAAGCAAGCTGCTTAAACACAAAGCGTGCATCTCAGCCTCCAAGGTTAGATAGAATCCAATATGGCTGAAGCCCAACATAACTGCAGACTAAATCCCAGGGTTTGATGCAGCTCAATTCCGAGCAGGGTTGAGCAGCCCAGCCAACCTCCTCAACCCAAACTAAAGTGGTATTTTGTGATACTTGAAGCAACCTTCCCTGGGGAAGGAGAGGCAGAAGAACGGCCAAAGGCCCTTGTCCTTAAGCCATTCTCGGCAGGCAGAAGGAATTCCCGGGAGCTCATCCCTGAAGTACACTGTGGCTAAAACAAGCACAGCTTAAAAGTTAAACAGTCATTTGTTGCAGGTTTATTTTAATCATTAGCTTTGGGACTTACAAGATGATTACTTTGTGGGTTAATTATTTTCTGTGCTGTGGCTTTCCAAACCTAATTGCTCAACTTCATTATTGTACATAGTGATCCATAGCTGGTTCCTAAAATTACCTGTCCAAATATTTTCCCTTTTGATTATCACGGAGAATTTGCTATTTTTCTCCCTGAGTTAGGACTTTGCATAAATGACTTAGTGGAGAGAAGCTTGGGTGATTTTGAAGATGAAACTGGAGCTATTACTAGGTGTGAGATAGAACTCAACAGGCAATACTGCTAGGATTTGAAAGGAGACGGTTAAGGGCTTTTCCCAGGTGAAGCCTGATTAACTTCAGGCCAGTGGTTCTCAAACTTTAATGTGTATCACAACCACCTGGGGATCTGTTTAAACACAATTTTTGAAGTCCCTCCCCAGGGCTTCTGATTTAGTAGGTGAGGGTCAAGGCCCATAAAGTTGCATTTCTAGCAAGTTCACAGGTGATGCAGACGTGCTGGCACCAGGACCATGTTTTGAGAACCAAGGCTTTAGGTCAATCTCCCTGAGTAAAAGTTCCTAAACCTCTGACATAAAGTTTATTTTGAATGTTCACCTTAACTTCATCTTTAGTAGTTGTTCTTGAAGAGCATTACTTTTTATCCTAATGTAACTACCCCTTTCTCAGACCCAAGCTTTCATCCAAGCCTCTGGGACACAGAGAGAATGGGGGCAGTGGAGAAGAAAAATATGTCAGGAGATAAGGATGTGTCCTCAGGAATAGCACTATGCCTGCCATACACTGGGATTTGATTAAGACTTTTTAAATGAATACATGTGTGAGTAAATATGATAGAATTCCAAACCTTCCATGTTTCAGGAAAGAGATCTTAGTCAGGAATTTAAGTGCTCCATCTTTTAGTTATATTGAAATATATATATATATATATAGAAAAATATAGATATTTAGTTTTATAAAGTAGTATATGCATTTTGGTAGGGGAGGGGAATTAAATGACACTTTAAATCTTTCTAGAGAGTTGGAACCATTGGATGAATCACTTTCGAAAGCAAAATCCTTTTATGATTAAAAACATTGCTCTCTAATTTATCTATGTTTGCAAGTTTGAGATTTTCTGTAATTTCAAATGCATTTTCATTTTAAGAATCACCAACTTTACTTTTTACTGAACAAAATAAAAGTTTGCATTTCCACTGGATGTTTTAAACCTGAAGACATAATCTACTTCTTTTAATTTCTGCATCAGCTGTTTTTACTCTAAAATCTGGGTCTTTTTAACAAATCATCCATCTTAAAAGCAACAAAAAAGTCGAGCTGATATCACATAACACTAACTTAAGATGATCCGGTTCCCTCTGATTACAATTTGTAATTTTCTAAGAGTAATAAACCTAATTGCTGTGCCCTGCTTGGTGAATTACCAAACCTAAAGTGAATTCCTGGTAAGTTAGCAGACAGTGTTTTCACCACACTTTGCAGCATGTCTTTAGTTTTGCGGTTTTTCTTCCCGGAACAAGGCCAAGGCAGCCTCTTGAGCCTGGCCCCCTCTGGTCCCACTCTGCCCTCCGGGCGGGCAGGGTGGAGGAGGATCTGCTGTGGAGCAAGAGGAGAGCTGACTTCCCCACCCTGCCCCCTGCTTCAGCCCTTCCATAGCATCGTTCCACATGGCCAGGGGAGAAATTAATTCCCCTAAAATAAGTCTAACTACATTGAGTTGTAGAATTTTTAAACTAGGTCTCTGAGAGGGCAGGACTTGATGCTTCCTTTTGCCAAAGAAGGTAGTAAGGCCCAGGGAAGGTAGATCACAAGGTTGCAGTGGCAGAGGTAGGGCATGAGCCCAGGACCTAGACTCAGACAGAAGCCCCCCCACGCTCCGCCCCCGACCACACACACCCCTCCTACATACCTACTACTACTCTAGCCTCAAGGGGGGCCTGTTACACTGCAGCTTGAGTAGGGGACATCTCCCTCCCCTACTCATCTCCACAGCAAGGGCTACCTAAAGTGGAGAATGAATGCAGAGTGCTATCAACAGCTTTCAATTCAGCAAATATTTATTGAGCACCTGCTATATGCCTGGTGCAATAGTGGGCTCTGACAGCCTCTGAGTAAATATGACACAGCATTTTATTATGAGGTGGTTACAACCAGGGAAGTCTATTTTTCATCACCTTGCAATAGCTGTCTCCTCCGTAAAGCTTTACAAACTGGGAGATGCCCCTGTGTGCCTGGAGCCACAGATTAAACTGGTTGTAACTTCCTGAAGTTTCCACTTCCCCTGATTATAATTACTCTCTTTCCTTGATTTTATGACATAGATTTTTCTTATTCACATTTCAAGCTTCTGAAATCTGGCCTCTGCATATAAAAAGGTGGTTGTCCTCTTTTTTTTTCTGATATAGTTTGAGCTGCATCTTAGAATGATGTCTTAAAATTGAAGAATTAAGGAATTTAAAATATAATTTTTATTTTAAATATTTCAGATTACTTCAAAATATATCAGTTTAAGGACGTTTTTAAAGATTTTTAAAAAAATACAAGTCTCTCCCTTATGGGGGACCCCTCCAGTCTCAACTCCTAGAATCTCTGAATTTGGACTTTTTTTTCCCTCTGCCATTAGATACTTCAGGGGAAACTGAGAAGCACTGGATTAGATTATGCAGTGTTTTTTAATGCTAAAGAAAGAATGCTAAAATGTCTGAAGGAAGAACCTGATGCTGAACATTCCAATCAGAATCTGAACCTGAAAACAATGAGGCATAAAAACGTTTAGATGAAGTGATTCCTTTTCCTTTTGTAAACATCCTAGAAGAATTCCATTCTGCAGTGGACTGTTTTAACTGCGGCTGAACTCTTGACTTTTGTAATCACCCCCCAAAGAAAGCAGGTCTATAATTTCCTGCGACATTGTTGTGTTTTTCCGCCTTGCCCCTTGCCTCAATTCTTTGTACTAGCACCAATTTTGGACCCTGTTTCTTCTCACTGTCCTCCCCGGTCCTCTGTCCAGTCCCTGGTCTGCTGTAACGACCAGAAGGCCGTGCCTTTCTCACCAAGTGGAGCAGACACTCTGGGGAGCATTGTTTTGTGGGGCCACACTGCCGTCCCCATAGCTGCCCCTACAGGACACCGGTCAACAGCTGTGAGCAGCTTCCCATTCCAGACGATATCAATGGAAGGCCTGGAAAAGTAGCTGCTCGGAGCATCAGTTCAGAGGTCACGGCAAGCAACGGAACAATACCCGATTATTCAGTGGCTCCAATTCATTTTCCTCTACTCCTCCCCCACCGTTACCCTTGAGAGAAAACTAATTTGCAGAAAAATGGCCCCTGACAGCTAACTTCTCCTAAATGTACGATGTCCACGCCAAACTCTTGTCTCAGTGGGCACTGATTCTCCCAGTAAATGCACAAGGGTTCTGAAAAGCAGTCTCCTCCTTTAAAAACATCCTCCCCCTTTCTCTCTCCTTCGCCTGGGAAGATGCTTTCATTTCCTTTCCGTCTTTGCTTCTCTTTTTAGCATGTGTGCTGAAATTGGCACTTTCTCTTTTCAGTTCACTCCCTTCCTAGTATTAAAGCGAGCAGCAATGGAGAAATGTGCGCGATTTTTCCAGTCTCTGCACTCGGCGAGCGCACGGGTGATGGATTAAATGTAACGCGCTCTCCCTTACATATCACTATTTAAGTGAAGCGCTGTGCCGGCTAGTGATACATGGTGTTCCCCGGAGCGCCCCACGCAAGCAGGGGAGCCAAGGCTGCCTCCGCTGTTGTCTCAGTAAATAATGGAGCTAATGGCATTTGGTGCAAATGAGACTCCTATAGAACACATAGGGCTTGTTTATCTCCTTGTTATTTTTCTTTGTCAAGAAGCCTGCTCTCTCTTCCCTCTCCCCAGCATCACTGGTGGGGCCTTTCTTGGTTATCTGGGGGAGGAGGGAAGGTCTCTGGGAGTTCAAGATTTTGTAACTAGTATTGAATGCCAGGGAGAATGGATGCCAAGGTCAGGTTAAGAATAAAGAAAATTGATTTGGAGGTCAGGGTCACAACGTGAAAGGCCCTGAATGCTGCCAAAATATTTTCATTATCGCTGTTTTCGTTATGGAAAAGACCAGGTCCTGTGTATGGAGACTATGAGGAAGGAGCTGAGGCTGAAGAGAGTGTTAGAAAACCAGAGGAATCAGAGCTCTAGCAGTGATTTACTGGCTTTTTGCTTCCCTAGTTTCTGTGCCTGGTGTTGCCACCTTTGTGTAAGTATGTGGATGGACAGGCATTGATTATGATGCCTCTTCCCACTGAGCCGGGCAATTCTGAACTTGGATCGGAAAGCTCTCTCCTAGTACAGAGAAGCTGGATACAAGTTCTCCCGGTTCTATTTGCAGAAGTCAGCTATTTCATGCATCACTGTGATTCCACTTTTCGCCCATGCCTACAACATATCTCCAAGACAGGGCTGTATATTTTAACAAAATCCTGTTATTATTGGAGCTCTGACCTGATTTTGTTTCTATATTCTGAAGCAGAAAAGACTACGGTGGCATGAAATTAGCAACACATTCTGCTAGTGTGTTAATTGTGTGAGAGATTTTGGCAGGAGACTCTCCTAGCACAACACAGAATTTGTTTTTTATTTAAATTGGGTAGTGATTTCATATTGCGTTTAAAGGGAGGCACCATGGTTTAAACCGCTTGGGATTTATTGAACGTTCAGGAAAAGAAAAAAAAAAAAAAAGTCTGCCTAATGCAGTGGTGCAGAAGGAATTTATGTAATTTTTTTAACTTAGCAGGGAAGCTGTTAGCGTTGATTTCCAATTCGTTATGAGAACTTGGCATTCCCAGGCAGTAGTTTGGGACGTCCTTGGGCCCCAGCACAAGTAGCCAAATGCAGTCTTATCTGGTCAGTAGCAGATTACCTACTTTGATCAAAGCAAACACATATGAAAAACAGAAAGTCAAAATCTCCCAGGCCAGGAAGGGCCTGTTTTTCTCTAAATGAATAGCCTATCTGCATCCCCAAAAGCTAAAGTTCACGTTGTATGAACATGGTTGCTCCTCCCATAAACACGGGAATGGGAAAGCAGTTCCAAAAAATGGGAAGGGTGAGCAGACAAGCCAATAGGTGTATTCCAGTGAAGAGGAGGGACAATTTCCCTCATCTTAGGGGGCAGGAGGTAGTTCTGAAGGAGGAAAAAAGGTAAAATAACATTTACCAAATACTTGCTGTCTACCAGGCATTCCACTGGCTTGCCAATGTCATATCATTAAACCCACTAAACCCTGGACATACAGTAGATACATGATTCTCTGCTCACCCCAAATCAGCAGCCCTCTGATTTCTTTCTCCTGGCCTCTTGCCCATATCCTCTCCCTACACTTTCCTCCCTCCCCTACTGCCAACACTTAGCTCTTGGCTAAGAGATGCTGAGCTGCTCTGGCCCTCTTCTGGCTTCTCCCCTGCCTCTTGCCGTTGGCTCAGCTCAGTTCAGAGCAGGACCGACAAGAGCTCTCCTCCCCAGTGCCATCACTTCTGTCACAAATCTTTCCCCAGAATAATAAGCCATGGCCTGAATTTCATTTGTGGAGTACAGCAGAAAGACTCAGCACAGGACTCAGATCCCAGCTCTCCTTCCTGCCCTTGAGCAGAGGTTACTCTCTGGGCCTCAGTTTCTGCATCTGTGTAATGGACCATTGCACTTTGAATTAAGATTAAACGGGGATGTAGAGCTCTCTGCCTGTGGCTGACTTGAGGCCTCACAGGTCCCTTTGCTTGCTGTCCACCCACAGCCATGGCAATTACAACTACTGAACTATCCTCACAACAACCTCGAAGGGGAAGTATTACCATCTATCTTTTCCAGCTAGGAAATCTGAGGCTTACAGGGCAAACCAGGTAAAGGACAGAGCCAAATTTCACCTTGATTTGTTGGATTCCAAAGATGTGTCTTTTAATTCAACGCTTCTCAACCCTGGCTATCTAGGGGGCTTTTAAAAACAGTGATAACAAAGACCCATTTCCCAGACCAATCGAACAGAGGTGGAGTTGAGCATAAGGTACATAAGGAATCTAACCTGGTGCTCAAGCTGCCCTGCCTACCACTTCCCATACATCCCCACAAAATAGGGCTTCTGAACTAAGAGAGGAATGTCAAATATTGACCACTGAGGAACAATTATAATGTATTTACCATTTTCAAAGCATTTACTATGAGCTGGGTGCCTTATGTTATCTCTGATCCTTACAGCAACTATGCAGAAGTGAAATGTAGTCAACTAATCCACTTTAAAAGATTTTATATGAATAACTTAGTGCCTGGTACATTTAAGTTCTCGGTAAATAGTGTTGCTCATATCATCATCATCTCTTGAATCCTCACAGCAGCCCCCAGCACCATCAGCTCTGTCTCCTAAACATCCCTGGAAAGTGCCCAATTCTCACTGTCCTACTGTCACCACTGTAGCCTGAATGCCTGTCTTGTCTTACCTGGACATCTCACCTGCAATAACCTTCTAACAATTTCCTTGCATCCAAGTTCATCCTCCTCCAATCCATTTTCTCCAACATAGCCAACACGATTTTAAAAACACAAATATTTAACCTTCTTTGGCTTTAAAATGGGGCTACCAGTCAGGGCCACTGTGTAAGGTTGCATAGGTTGAGCCTTTCAAAAAATACCCAGTGGAGGGAGCAGGTGGGCACCAAAATCCAATCTGTGCTCTCTTACCAAGCCCCCAGACCTGTGAGACTGTGTCGTGGGCCCTGAGGAAGGGGCGCCTTTGGGTGCTTCAGGGGTCCAGAGAGTGTGTGTGGTTTGGTTGGGGGAAGTAGGTATGCACCTTTCTAATTCACACAGTGACTCTGTATATATTAGCAACTGCCCTGAAATTGAACCTACCTTACTGCATCACTATATTGGATAAAAGTGAAAATTTAAATAAAATGGAGGTTCCCTCTGGGAGTTGAAATCTGAACCCAGGTTGCCAGTCTGGAAATCTCCTATCATAACCTCTATTGTTTTCCATGGAATGCAAAGAATTATGGGGATTCAGAGGGGATTCCATGGCTAGGAAATTCCTTGAGCAGACAGATTGTGAGAGACTGGCAGTCTCTCCATTTAGGGCCAAGATGAGGCCAACAAAAGCCAACCAGTTTGCCCCCCCCCACCTCCCAAGAAAAAAGTTTAGTACAACTTTTGATAAGGAAATCTTTCTCAGGAGAGTGGGATTTAGGTTATGGGGGGAAATGGTTTTGGTTGGCATCTGACCTCCCCTTCAAGGAGATTCATTCGAGGCTACCTACTTGATAGGTAAGGGAGAGATAAGGAAAATGAGATTTTAATGCGATAATCCATCACTATTCTTCCCTATCAGATCATTGCCTTTGCTGGCCCTAGGATTTAACAATGTTTAAGTTTTTGGAAAAAGGTAAAGTTTAAGAAATCCCCCCCATTCTTTGTGTACCAGAAAACTGCTTACTGCAAAGAATACCCCACTTCCCCGTGTGACCCACACAAGACTCACAGATGCCCCTGACACACATATGACAAGGCAGACACAGACCCTCCAAATTCTCTTTCTTTGTCTCATAAACGATTAGCTGAACTTGTAGGCCCCACTCATCTACCAGAACAAAGTGCTTGCTAATCAAACTTTGGTTAACTCCTCTCTTTCCCTTAGACCTCTGAACTTTGGCCTACCCTCAGCTTGAGCCAGGAAATAGTCCCACTTTATGGCCCTTCCCAAAACAGGCAGCTTCAACATAAAAGATTCTCCCATCCACTATGTGATCACGCCACCCCTTCATCCCACTTCCCCACACCTGCTTCTTTACTCATCTGTATAAGAGAAAAACCCCTTTAGTCTAACCCTTGAGAAGCACAGACCTTATGGTCAGAGTTGTCTCCCTACTACAATCGTCCCTGCCCTTTATTGTAACAGTCCCTTTCCCCCTTGCAATAATCCTTTTGAATAAAGTCTCTCCTTATCAAGTCTGGGTTTGTTATTTTATTTGAAAGGTTGAACATCTGGCATAGCATTTTAGAATCAGACTGCGCCTTAGAAATAACCTATTCCAATGGATGGCATCCAAGAGCCCCTGTACAGATGGGGATCCTTCACGTGGCCCTCCAATAGGTCTGAACTTCTGTGTGTGTTACATTTGCACAGGCTCACTAAAACCTCATATCTTTTGCCTTTGAGTAGAAAATTAAGTTAAGTCTTTGGCCATCTCATACCTTTTTCTGGGTGGTAGTTATACATCTTCAGTCAATAAAATAAAGATGAACTCAGCCAAAGTCAAAGAGCCCAGAGCAGATTCCCAATGCCCAGGCCAGGGTTTATTTTCACCAGAACACCCCATCATTTTCTTGACATTTGGGTCAATGAACAATTTTGTTTGATAATTAGTTCAAATCACCGAACTTGAATTTCAATACAATAAGCTCTTATTTTTCAAATATCATTTTTAAAAAGAAAATATCACTACTGTAAATTTAAAACCAGAACCACTTGCCATAAATACAAATAAATACAATGAAAACAAAACATTGTGAGTGAATTCCAGCTAACAACAGTTGCCCACAGGGGCTCTTGAGCTTATCCTTTATTAAGGAAAGGGAGATGGGGGAGATTAGTACATGTCTGAGAAGTGTTAAAAGAAAACTGGCACCAAACCAAGGCTTTCTCTAAACTTAGAATACTTAAAGGCAATAAAAAAGAGACGCTTTCCTTGCAAAGATCATCCCTTGTACCTGGTGACTCTAACCCACATGGGAAACACCGCATTACAGAGTCAGAGATGGCTTCTCTGCCCTGTCCACTAGCTTTCCCTCCCCAAGGTCTCACCCTATTTTCCTCTTGTATGGACCATCTCAACTTCTCCTCAGCTCATTGATCCTTTATCCCCTTTGCTCCCCACCTCCAGGGTCTTGTCGCCATCAAGTCCCCAGCGGGATGTAAGGGATTCTGGATCCTAGGGACAGAAGAAGAGAGAATGTGGGGACAGGAGTAGGGTAGGAATGGTGTGTGTTCCAGCTCAATATTCAGGCTTGTTTTGCCTTTTAGTTCTCCTTTCTGTTTCCACTATTCTTTGGCATACATGGAGGCCTGAGTGCTAATTCTTACACCCTGATAAAGCCCTTCACCCCTTCCTCCCCTGACCTTCCTGCCCTCTCTGTCTGCTTCTCCCACCTCCGCGACCAGCAGTATACTTCAGTCTTGTCCTGATAGCTTTTACCCTGCCCTGCCATCCTCTACATTCTTTACTGGCAATACTATTTTGCCATTGAATGACACAAACTAGATAGATTATTTAATTATCCAATGTTTTCTATTCTGATAACCACCCTACCCAGCTGAATTTTGGAAATTTAATCATCGGAAACCAAACAACATGGTTATAGATACCAGGCGTCCCAGTTACTTGAATCTCTTCAATTAGTTCCCCCTGCTTCCTGTGTACTTTGTGTTTGTTTATGCTGTAAAGCCCTGATTACCTAAAATTCCTTTATCCAGAAACTCTGTTATCTGAAATGAGGTTGTATTACTGGGCGTGTTTTATTCATTTTGAAAACGGTCTAGCTCACCTGAACCCCCCTTATCCGATTTACTTCAATGCTCGCCTAGATTCCTCAGATCATCAGGGCCTTGGGAATCCCTACTCCAGTTTCTTATTTGTTTAACCTCTGCTGCAGAACAACTCCGATTTCAGTCCTACTCTCAGTGCTGGGAACACAGGCCACGATATCTGAATTCTACTGTTGTTCTGCTCTCCTTGTTCCTGCCCTTTTAAAAGTCCGCATCTAAAAAAAATTCTTTTGACATGTTTCACCTCTGTGCATCCTGAGGCAGTATCGCCAAAGGGGGAAGATGCTGCCATACACTTCAGAGCCCTGTGTTCTTGGCTGTGTTCTGAGGCCGACTGGGCAACCTAAACCAAGTCCCCTAAACCCCGTGTATTTCAGTTTCTCCATCAGCCAGTTTTGGATGAGTATTCAGGCCTTCTTGCTACTTGATGGTCTGTAGGTAATAGAGATAAGAGCGTAGAAAAGTTTTAAAGAGACTGTCCACTTTATAATTAAAGTAATCTAGAAAGAGGGTCATCAATAATTCTTTTTACTATAGCTAGTATTTGGCAAAGAATCTTAGTATTAGATAATCCAACGCAGAGATGCCGATTGCTAGCAAATGAGCATCCTCACTCTGCTAGAACACATTCCATAATAGAAAGCTCACTACTTCTTTTCAAAGTTTCCCACTGAACTTTGAACTATATTTTCTTTCTTGCATAAGGCAAAAAAAAAAAAAAAAAAAAATCCCTCTGTGAAACATTCACCTACTTGTCCTACTGCGATTCAATTTACCAATCTTTTCCCAAACCCCTACTATATGCAAAGCACTGTGTCGATCACCTGGGGTTACAAAGATAAATTCAGCTTGGTTTCTGTACTCAAGACCTTTGCAAATAGAAGGGTAATGTAGACACGCTGTACAAATGATAGGCAAACCAGTGTTGGGAAGCGGCTGTGGCTCAATCAGTAGGGCTCCCGTTTACCATATGGGAGGCCCCGGGTTCGGGTCCCGGGGCCTCCTGATGAAGGCAAGCCTGCCCGCACGGCGTGGTTAGCTGACCCAGCGAGCACAAGCAGCGGGGGGGGGGGGAAAAAATAAAATAAAAAAAAAAATTTTTAAAAAAAAAAAAAAAAAAAAAGGTAGAGCTAGTTCTGTACCTGGCTAAGAGAGAGTAATAGGGATCAGACTTACCCTCTTGCCTGAAAAAAAAAACTAATGAGCACAACGAACAAAACAACAGTTTTCAAGACACTGGATATCAGGCACCAAAAACAATGCTCCCCAAGAGACAGGAAACAAACAATTGCCCTATAAAATCAACCCCATAAAAGCTTACCACCTTGGGAAAGTTTTTGGGTCCCCACCGTAGGGAAGGGAAATCCAGACAGAGTCTAATGGGTTCCCTGAGAGAAGCTAGAGCTGAGAGTCCAGTGAAACCAAGACAACCAGAGTTTGCATTCTGAAGAGGAGAGGGCTGTGCAGAGAAAAAAAGCACCAGAGATTTTCAGAAGGTCCTCCTTGACTATTCAACAGAGTACTGACTAACTCTTGCATGTGAGTAACAGCCCAAAAGGAAAGAACCACCAAAAAGGATTCGAGGGAACAGGACTGGGAATAGTTCTAACCAGCCAGACTGAAAAATTTCATAATCCATGGGGCACTGGGTAGAGTAATCAGAAGGCTCTTTTCTTAATAACAAAAGTAATTCCTCTAGACTAAACAGGGCTCTGGGTTCAACCTAACAAATCTTAAAAAGAAGATCCTAAAAGAGTAAAGTGTTTATAAGTCACTTAACTGCATCCCAAAGCAAACCTCAAGAATACTTACAGCAATACAAATATAGCCAATACCCGAAAAAGTAGAATCCATACAGTCTAGCACCCAGTAAAAAAAATTACCAAATATGCAAAGAGGCAGGAAAATATCGCCAGAATGAGGGGAAATATCAGCCAATCAAAACTAACCCAGAATTAACACAGATGTTAGAATTAACAAAGACATTCAAACAATTGTTATAACTGTATTACGTTGTCAACTAATGAAGTATAGACACAAAAGCTATTTAAAAGACCCAAATTGAACTTCTAATGATGAAAGCTACAATTTATGACATAAAATTTACGCTTGGATGGAACTAATGACAAATTAGACACTGCAGAAGAAAAGATTAAAAAACTTGAAGGCATATCAATAGAAACTATCCACAACTAAATACAGGGACAGAAGATGAAAACAAAAAGAATAGAGACTCACTGATCTGTAGAACAACTTTAAGAAGCCCAATAATCATGTAATTGGTGGGAAGAAAGTACTAAATCTAAAGAGATTCACTCCTTTCTTCTGCAAAGAAGAGGAGATAGGTGGGGAGGATAGACAAATTATGTGAAGACATAATGGCCTAGAATTTTCCAAATCTAATAAAAAATAAACACACAGATCTAAGAAGCTCAAGGAAGCCCATGCACAGGAAATAAAAAGAAAATTAAACGAAAAAACTTCATAAACATTTGCTCAAAATCAGGAACAAAAAAAATGTGAAAAGTAGCCATAGAAAAAGACATGTTATATACAGAGGGACAAAAATAAGAATGGCAGCAGTTTCTCATCAGAACTAATGCGAATGAGATCATAGTGTTGCAAAATCTTTGAAGTGCTGACAGAAAAACTGTAGGGAGGGGGGACATATGGGAATCCCCTATAATTTTTATGTCACATTTATGTAATATAAAGCTTCTTTTAAAAAATCTTTAATAAAAAAAATTTTTTTAAAGAAAAAGTGTCATTCTATAATTCTATATCCAGTGAAAATATTTTTCAAAATAAAGGCTTCTCAGACATACAAATGCAGAAAGAATTCATCATTAGCAGGCCCATGTTGCAAGAAATGTTAAAGGAAGTCCTCCAGACAAACAGAAGAAAAATGACACCAGATGGAAATCTGAATCTATGCAAAGGATTGAAGAGCACTAGAAATACTGCAACATGAGTAAATTGGTAAAATTTCTTATTACTTAAATCTCTTTAAAAGATAATTGACTGCTTCAGTTTAAAAATAATAATGCAGAGTAAGGTTTATAACATATGTAAAAGGAAAATGTATGACAAAAATAGCACAAAGCCTGGGAGGGCAGAAATATTCCTAAGACACCTATCTTAGTTTATTAGAACTGCCATAACAAATTTCCACAAACCTTGTAGCTAAAGCAGTATAAACGTATTCTCTGAGTTCTGGAGACTAAAAGTCTGAAATCAAGGAGTTGGCAGGACCATGTTTCCTCTGAAGTTGCTAGGGAAGAATCAGTCCCACGCCTCCTGGCTTCTGGTGGCCCTTGGGGTTCCTTGGGTTGTGGCAGCACAGCTCCAAACTCTGGCTCCATCTTCATATGATCATCTTCTCTCCTGTGTCTTTCTGTCTCTAGTCTCTTACAGGGACACCAGTCATACTGGATTGAGGGCCCACCATACTCCAGTGTGACCTCATTTTAACTAATTCCATCTGAAATGACCCTATTTCCAAATTAGGTAACATTTTGATGTACTGGGGATTAAGATCTCAACATATTTTTCTGGGGTAACAGTTCAATCTGTAACATATCCCATTAAAAGGTTTTTAAACTATGGGTGAAGTACAGTAAAACAAAACAAAGAATTATAGCTAAGAAGATAACAAAGGAGATAAAATGGAATAAAAAAATACTCAAACTAAAAGAAGGCAGAAAAAGAGGAAATAGGGAACAAAGAACAGTTGGGAAAAATAGAAAACAAATAGCAAGGTGAGATTTAAATCTAACCATATCAACAATTACATTAAACTGTCTAAACACCAAAATTAATAGGCAGAGCTTGCCAGATTGAATAAACAGACAAGATCCAACGATATGCTACCTATAAAAAACACTTTTGGGGAGTATTGACCATACCAAATACAATATTTAGTTTCACAATACTAAATACAATATTTAGTTTTCTAATCCACGAACACAGTGTATCTTTCCATTTAGTTAAGTCTTTTTAAATTTCTCTCAGCAATGTTTTATAATTTTCAGTATACAGTTCTCATACAACTTTGTCAGATTTATCCCTAAGTATTTCACATTTCTGATGCTATTATAAATGGTATTGTGTTATTTTTTAAATTTCAATCTCCAATTCTATGTTGCTAGTACATAGAAATACAATTGTTTTTTTATATTGATCACACCTCCTGCAACATCATGAAACTCATTTATTCTAGTAGCTTTATTGTACTTTATGTAGGATTTTCTACATAGGTGATCTTCAAATAAAGACAGTTTTACTTTGTCCTTTCAATTACAGGTATCTTTCATTTCTTTATCTTGTCTTATTTCACTGGCTAGAACTCTAGTACAATGTTGAATAGTGAGGGCATCCTTGCCTTTTTCCTGATTGTGGCAGTTTGATATAGTTATGAATTCCAAAAATAGATATAGATTATGTTTGTAAACTGGTCTGTTCCTCTGGGCATGATTAAGATATGATTAGGGCTTTGATTGGGCCATGTCAGTAGAACATTGTGTCCCCACCCCTTTATGGGTGGGGACTCAGAAATAAAACTACATGGTAGAGCAGAGGAGTTAGTTGGAGTTTTGAGTTGGAGTTCTGATTTGGAGTTTTAATGCTGGAGCTCAGGGAAGTAAGTACACAGAGGAGCTTAGTCGTGAGGAAGGAGAGAAGGCTCTGGGAAAAAGAGAGGAGCCATTTGCTTGATAGTCTACAGCTGGCCTTGTGGAGTGAAACAAGCCTGAGCCTGGAGAGAGGCAAGCCCCAGGAAGAGAGAAACCCAGGAAGCCTGAACCCTGGCAGATGTTGGCAGCCATCTTGCTCTAACACGTGGCAACAAACTTTAGTGAGGGAAGTAACTTATGCTTTGTAGCATGGTAGCTCTAAGCTTCTACCCCAAATAAATACTCTTTTGTAAGTGCCAACAGATATCTGGTAATTTGCATCAGCACCTCTTTGGTTGACTAATATACTGATATTAGAGGGAAATCATTCAGCTTTTCACTATTAAGTATTTTGTTAGATGAATATTACCCACCTGGAACAATATAAGTTGAGTCTATCCCCTTCTATCAATGAGAACACAAAGGTTGTGCCCTTAATATGTGCCATGCTCTGGTGAAACAACAGTGAACCCTGCAGACAAAAATCCCTGCTCCTTGTGGGACTGATTTACATCCTAAATGGGGCAGATAGACAATAAAAAAGATAAATCAGAAAAATATTGGGTGTGTTAGATGGTGATAAGTGCTAATGGAAGGGAGACATGAAGTGTCAGAGAGCTTAATGGAATGTTAGAGGTTGTGGCCTGGAAGCACTAATGAACATACCATCAAGTTTTTTCTTTGTCCTGACCATTCTTTTTTTCGGGGGGTGGGGTGGGGTGGAGGGATTGAACCTCGGACCTTGTATGTGGGAATCTGGCACTCAACCACTGAGCCACATAGGCTCCCCTGAGTTGGTTTTTTCATTTGCTTGGTTGTTTTTGTTTGTTTGTTTGTGCTTTTCTTTTTTTTTTTTTTTTTTGGAGGCACCAGGAACCAAACCTGGGACCTCCCACGTGGGAAGCAGGAGCTCAACCCCTTGAGCCATTTCAGTTCCCCTGACCATTTTACCTCTCTCTCTCTCTCCCCATAACCACTTTTTTAGGTCAGGTTCTCATCATTTCTCACATGCATTATTGTGACAACCTCCTAACTCATCTCCCTGAACACTCCTCTCTGCATACTCCTGTCAGAGTATTTCTTTAATGGAGCCCACTTTCTTACAGGTTAATATCCAAACTTCCTTGGAGTCTATAAAGGCCCTTAAATAAGCTTGCCCCTGTCTTTCTAGCCTCATTCTTCTCCCTTCTCCCCCTTTGCAGCCCAGCCTCATAAGCACTCCACAGCTTAGCCTCACAAACACTCCACTTTCTCATGCCTCTGAAAGGACTCTTCTCAACAAAAGTAGCTGATTTTCAAACCTTGCTTTAATCCTTAGAGTGGAGCAAAACACAGAATGAAGGGGTGGGATACAAATGCAGCTGATCAGACAATAGAACACTCAAATTAGAGCAAGAAAGAGCAAGTCTGACACCAACACAGAGAAACTATTCTCAGGATTATAAGTAACAGATGACATGCTTTTAGAATCGGAGGAAGCAACATCCTTTAAATATAATAATAAAGGTAATACTTAAAGTGAACTCTGTAGTAATATCTTAAGCAAAGATTGAAAATACACAAATGGGATAAAGGGTTTCTTTCAGGATGCAAGAACCATACACTCAGGATGCCCACTGATGGGAGATTATATTAGTATTCGCAGGGAAGAAAGAGAGCAACAGTCAACAGCTACAAAACCAGACCTGGCGGACAGCAGAACATCACTGAGATCACAGTGCCAGCCATACCCAGGCTTCACGGAGACCTGGAATGTGATCTTATGATCCCCTCAGCACCCTCAGTTCTCCCTATGTTGGAGATCCTTGGATGGCTTTTTGCTTTTCCTTCTGCTTAATGACACCTAATTTCCCCTCTCCATCCTGGATCCAGCCTTCTTAAGATTTCTGTTGTTTCATAACCTCTAGCGTATCACTCCCTCCCTATTTTTCTCTCAACACCATCCCCACTTTTCTTTCTCTGTCTCTCTCAGCATGTCCCACCACTCAATCCCTAAAACAGCTCTCCATCTTCGCAAGGTGGAGCTTGTACCCAGGCTGTTATCTCCTTAGAAGCTAAATAGCTTGCCCAAAGTCACACAACTAGTAAGTGCAGTCTTGACTCTAAAACATGCATTTTTAATTTTTCTAATTAGAGAAGTTGGCACAGCATTAATCATAATTACTAAAAGATGGAAACAACCCAAGTGTCCATCAATCGATGAATGGATAAATAAAATGTAATATGTACATATGATGGAATATTATTCAGCCATAATTTTTTACAGAAAAATCATGCAGAAACTACAGAGTTCCTGTATACCACCTTATTATTAACAACCTGCACTAGTTAGTACATTTGTTACAATTGGTGGAAGACTATTATTATAATTGTACTATTAATTATAGCCATGGTTTACATTATGGTTCCTTGTTTGTATTGTACAATCCTGTTTTTTAAAAAATTTCTATTCTAGTAACTTTTCCCTTTTAACCACAATCAAATATATAATTCAGGTCTTACTTATGTTCACAATGTTGTGCTTCCATCACCACCATCCATTACCAAAACTTTTCCATCATCCCAAATAGAAAAATCTGTACAATTTAAGCATTAAATCCCCATTCCCTACCTGCACCTTGGCTCCTGATAACCTATATTCTAGTGTGTGACTCTATGAATTTGCTTATTCTAACTATTTCAAACAGTGAGATCAAACAATATTTGTCCTTTTCTGTCTGGCTTCTTTTGCTCAACATGATGATCAAGGTCCATCCCTGTTGTCGTATGTATCAGAATTTCATTCCGTTTTATGGCTGAATAATATTCCATCATGTGTACATATCATATTTTATTTATCCATTCATTGATTGATGGACACGTGGGTGACTTCCATCTTTTAATAATTGTGAGTAATGCCACTATGATGTGCAAATATCTGTTCGAGTTCCTGCTTTCAATTCTTTTGGGTATATACCTAGTAGAGAGATTGCCAGGTAATATGGTAATTGTATACTTAACTTTCTGAAGAACCACCAAACTGTCTTCCCCAGTGGCTGCACCATTTTACATTCCGACTAACAATGAATGAGTGATTCTAATTCTCCATATCCTCAACAACACTTGTAACTTTCCTTTTTTTTTTTTTTTTTTTTTTTTTAACTAGTAGATATTTTAGCGGGTGTCAAATGGTATTTCATTGTGGTTTTGATCTGCATTTTCCTAATGGCTAAAGATATTAAGCATCTTCTCATGTGCTCTTTGGCCATTTGTATATCTTCTTTGGAGAAAGAAGATATACAAATCTTTTGTCCATTTTTAATTGGGTTGTTTGTCTTTTTGTGGTTGAGATGTAGGATTTCTTTATTTATTCTGGATATTAAACCCTTATCAGATATTTGGTTTCCAGATATTTTCTCCCATTTTGTAGGTTGTTGTTTTATTTCCACAATAAAGTCCTTTGATGCACAAAAGTTTTTAATGAGGTCCCATTTATCAATTTTTCTTTTGCTTGTGCTTTCAGTATAAGATCTAAGAAATTGTTGCCTAACACAAGGTCCCAAAGATGCTTCCCTATATTTTCTTCTAGGAGTTTTATATTTCTGGTTCTTATATTGGGGTCTTTGATCCATTTTGAGTTAATTTTTGTATATGGTATGAGATAGGGGTCCACCTTCATTCTTTTGCACATGTACATCCAGTTTCACCAGCACCACTTGTTGAAGAGACTATTCTTTCCCAATTGGGTGGACTTGGCCTCTTGTCCAAAATCATTTGACCATAAATGTGAGGGTTGATTTCTGAATTCTGTTTGGTTCCATTGGTCTGTATGTCTGACCTTGTGCCACTGCCATGATGTTTTGATTACTGTGACTTTGTAATAAGTTTAAGGATCAGGAAGTGTGAGTCCTCTAACTTCATCCTTCTTCTTAACAATGGTTTTGGCTCTTCAGGACCCTTACCAACTCCATATAAATTTGATGATTGGCTTTTACATTTCTGCAAAGAAGGCCATAAATCACTTTGGGTAGAACTGGCACCTTAATATTTAGCCTTCCAATCCATGAACATAGAATGTCCTTAAATTTATTTAGTTCTTCTTTGATTTCTTTTAGCAATGTTTTGTAGTTTTGTGTGTACAAATTCTTTACAGCCTTTTAAAAATGTTTGTCTCTTTACTGAGATTCTTATATTATTAATTCACTGTTTTCCCTATATCCTTTAGCTCTTTCTCTGTATATTACTTCATCTCCTTAGGCATATTAAAGATCATTTTAAATATCTTTGTCTGATATGTCCAGAGTCTGGTCTTCTGCATTGATGTTTTCTGGATTTTATCCTCTTCCTTTGGGTGGGCCATCATTTCCTATTTGTCTTATAAACTTTTGTTGCACACTATGCATTTTAATATTTTTAAATGTTAACATTGGGATTTATTTCCTGAGCTTTTTGTTTTTTGAGTTTGTATCTAGCTAGTGATAAGACAGAGATTTTCCTGAGTGCCAGGAGCTAACAAAACCAAATGAAACCAAAGAAAAAAACACCTTTCACAGTCTTTACAATTTCACTTTGTGTTGACCAGTACTTTCCTTCAGAATCCAGCCCTCCTATCAAGAAAGTTAACCCAAGGCAAATTTAAAGTGAAGGGTCCTATCTGTTTTTTCTGAGCCTGTGTCTTGGTCTGGCTTGTGCTTGCTAGTGGCCTAAGGAGTTCTCCTGTTTACAGGAGTTTGAATGCCCCCTCTACTCCCTCGGAAACAGACCTTCTCCCTTTCTTGGGTGCACCACCACAGTACTTAAAGAAGGTAAGCCTTTGCCCTAGGTTATCTATCTGACTCAATTGTTTCTTTTGTTTTGTTTTGTTGGGGGGGGTGGAGGGTTAGGGCGTTTTTTAAATATTTTTTTAAATTTTTTAAAGATTCTTAGATTACACAAATGTTACACAAAAAATATAGGGATTCCCATATGCCCTGCTCCCCACACCTCCCACATCCTCCCAGATAAACAACATCCTTCATTAGCTTTTGCTGTCCCGAGGTGCTTTTGCCAGGAGTGCAAATTCTGGGAGGGGAGCAAACTGGAAAGGAGTTTCCTAAGTCAGTGTTTTCCAGCTGGAAAGAGGCCAGGAACCCTCAAAAAGAGCACCTGCTGGCTCCATACTGACCTGGGGAGGAGGTGAGGCAGGAGCCAGCAAGGGTTCCAGGAGCTTCTCCTACAACCCTTTGAAGCAATGTTTTTTGATTTGGCACTTACCCCATAAATGCAAACCTTTACGTTTTTTTCATAGTTTTGAGGATCACTACTGTCGTTAAGAATTCTCTGCCGCTTTTTCCTGAGCTGCTTTGCAACAATGACCACCCTCAGAACCAGCCCCCAGTGACCTGACATAGTTAATGAAAAGCAGTTATCAGTGAGTGGACTGCACATCCCTAGATTTCAGGGAACTATTTATGTCCAACCCTGACACCAGCAACTGCACCAGAAGCTGGGGTTGAGGCCCTCACTGCTGCCTGCCACAGGTCTGGGGGATGAGCAATGATAGCTACTGCCCAAGAGAGTGAAATTCACCGTATTTCCCACAATTTACCAACCTCTTCCTCCTGCTCTTCCCTGGATGCTACACAGTGTTCTACTAGACCCCAGAGTTTCAAAACAATTCTTATTTACTTACTAGTTGTTCTGCTGGAGGGACTGATTCCTGGAGCTTTCTACCCCACCAATTTTCCAACTAAAACATATACTTTTAAATCAACTTTATTAAGGTATATTTTATACACAGTAAAATGCACCGATTGTAAATGTACAGTTAGATGAGCTTTGACTTTCTTGAAAAAGGGCTTGCATTTCTTTCAGAGACTCCAGGCCAAAATGGTTGGTACCAGAAGTAGCCCTAGAAATAGGATTCTCAGGATTGGGTGCTTGAGCTGGATCAATTGCCAGTATGACAACAACAAGGAACCCATTGCTGGTAGTAAGTGGTATGTGGTAACATCACCCCAGGGTGTGTTAGAAGGAGGAATAAGTAGAAGGTGGTAGTTAGCCAATTACACACTCTGGAAGCAAGCAATAGTAATTTTAAGGAGGATAAACTTGGATGGCTTTTGTTAACGGCTTTATATGTTGTTCTGGCTATATGTTGCTGTGTAACAAACTAGCCCAAAACAGTTCTTAAAACAACAGTGTATTATTATCTTTCATGGCTAGTGAGTTGACCAAATTCAGCTGGGTAGTTTTTATTCAGGTTTTCTCATGTGGTTTTAGTTACAAGATGGTTGGAGCTAGAGTCAACTGAATTCCAAGATGGCTCTCACACTGCTAGCAATTGATGATGACTGTCAGCTACAGACTCAGCTGGGGCTCTTACAGCATGGAGGGCTGATGCTAGTCAGAACTATAACACGGTGGCTGGTGTCCTCCAAAGAAAGTGTTCCAAGGAAGTGGAAGTGCCAGGCCAGTTAAGGGCTACACCTAGCATCAGCATTATATCATTTCTATCCTATTCTATTGATCAAAGCAGTCACAAGGCTCATTCAGATCCAGGTGAGTAGAAAAACAGACTCTACCTCTTCGTGGGGAGTGGTTACCATGTAGTATGGTAGACATTGTTGGAGCCATCTTTGGAAAATACAATTTGTCACAGAGGCTTTGAAAAAAAGAAAATGGCAGGCTCATGTCAAGGAATTATTAGTTTAGGAAGCTTTACTGGTAATGTTTAAAGAGACTTTTTTCTTCTGTTATTTTCTGCAGTTGTGTCATAGATTGTGCTGAAAAGCAGGTCTAGAAACTAATTTTAAGGGTGGCAAGACTGCAAAGACAACTGAATGTACAACCTGAACAGATCTTCTATGCCAAGGTCAAAATCCCTGCTGGGGAAGGAATAGGATCATTTGTGTAAACAAGTTGTATTAGTCAGGGCTCTCTAGAGAAACAGAACTGACACGAGGTAACTATAAATATGAAATTTTTATAAGAATTGTCTCACACAACTATGGGGATGCACAAATCCAAATTTCATAGGACAGGCCACAAGCTGGGAATTCCAATGAATTCAATGAATTCCCCAGGAGAAGCTGGCTGGCTGAAGTAGAGATGGAAATTCTCTTTTCTTACTGCTGAAATCATCATTTCTCATTTTAAAGGCTTCTACTGATTGGATGAGGCTTCTCTCATTGTTGAAGGCAATCTCCTCAGTTGATTATATATGTAATCAGCCATAGATGCAGTCAACTTACTGATGATTTAAGCCCACAGAATGTCCTCATAGTAACAATCAACAATCAGGCCAGTGCTTTCTTAACTACTGGACACCAAACTTGACCAAGTTGACACATGAATTTAACCATCACACAAACCAGACATTTGTGTAAATAAACCTAAGAATAGTGAACCCTGAGATTCCCTTAAAACCTCTGGGCTGAAGAAAAAACGATCTCCCCATTTCCAAAGAAAAACAGCTTCTCCAAATCTGGAGACACTGCAAAAGCTTTATCTGAGTGGCTACTTCACAAGATGTTACTTGTCCTCCTCAAGATCTGACCTTGCCCTTTCCCCCACCTCTCTTCATTACCAATAAGTAAACTCAGGTCTCATGCAGCCTGTTCCAAGAAATATGCCTATTCCTTATATATCCAAAGGCTTGCAAGATTCTTAGATTAAGCACTGGCAGGAACCAGGAAAACACATGTAGAAGTGTACCTTGAGAGGGTTAGACAAGGGAGGTATGAACATAAAGATGGAAAGGGAGAATTAATTGATGTGGGAGCATTCTTCCTTATCTCTGGATTTAACACTCTGGATTCTGGCAAAAACATCTTGATCCAGTTCTACTACTTAGGATGACTCCCTGAAGCTTGGACCCAATAATGGACCACAGTATAAGGTAGAATTGCTAGAATGACCTTGTAAGAGTTTTAAGGAATGATCAAAGGGAGATGGAAATGTTAAAAGAGATTTATTTGTGAGATCAGAGAACTCTCTATTGGTCCATATTCCTGAAGAAGGTCCAGAGGACATTCCTTTGACTAAATAAATACTCTGATGAAGGGAGCACTGTGATATTGTGAGAAACTCCAATAGCAATTCTTCACTGACAAGGTTCTTGTGATTACTTTAATGGGAAACAAAGTTGGAAGAACCCTCAGGCATCTGTGGCAGTGGCTAAAAAAAAAAAAAAAAAAAAAAAACAGGATGTTCCCAGTGGTGAAGTAGATCAACAACAAACCAGGGTGCTACTTGACTTGTTGAATTGGAAAAATATAACTGAGAGCTGGCACAAGAATTCCTCACATTGGATTCAATGGGTCTATGGTCCCATCCTGTGGTCATATCTCCATTCCCCAAGTGAATAATTTGGATAGATAACCAAAGTAGCTGGCAGAATCTTCCCACTAGTTCCCCAATCTGTGGAATAAGAGCCATTAATATAGGAAGGACCAGGTGGAAGCCTCTGAAACTACCCAACCCTAAACCCCACTGGGCCAAGAGAGTAAGCTCAAGTCAACACTATATTCTAAAAAAGAGTTGGTGCCACTATCAAAGACTCAAAGTATGTGGGAATAGTGGTCTCCATCATATCTCTATGTAACTCATTTCTATGGCCCCAGAAAAAGTTAATTCTCAAATAATGGTGGATAATAGTGGACTACCAGAAACTTAACCAAATGGTAGCCCCAATCTCAGCTGCTGAGCTAGATGTGATATCTCTATTAAACAGATCAACACAGCCCCTAGCACTTGATATGTTGCTATTGATCTGGTGAATATGTTTCTTTCAACTCCTCATCAATAAAGAGAATGAAAAGCAGACCTCATTAAATGGGAAGGACATCAGTACACATTCACAGTCTTGCCCGAGGCTATGTGAAGTCCCTTGTGCAATGTCACAAAATAGTCTACAGGGATCTTAATTGCCTTGATGTTACATACACATGCTGGAACATTATATTGATGACATCATGCAAATTGAACCCAGTAAACAGAAGTAGCAACACATATGTCAGAAGGTGGGAACAAAACTCCAAAAAGATTCACCAAACTGCCACATCAGTGACATTTTCAGGAGTCCAGTAATTTGGGGTATGCTGGTACGGTATCTTTAATGTAAATGACAAGATGTTAGAACTTGTACACTGTTCCAGCTCTCTATTTTTACATACAAATCCACCCCAAAACTTAGATAAAATAACCAGTTATTGTGCTTACAGATTGTGTGGGTCGGCAATTTGGACAAAACACAGCAGGAATGTCTTGTCTCTACTCCTTGATTTCTGCCAGATTTTCTCAATTGGGGTTCCATAAGAGAATCAAGCCTGAATGCCCTAAGACATCCATTTGTACATAATGAAATAATTTCTCTCCTATGTATCTAAAATGGGACCTTACTTAGGCAAGCTGAGAAAATAGTCACTTAAATAATTTTCTGTCTTCTGTGGCTCAGATGAGAAACCTCAGTTGAGAGTGGCTAGCCTGAGCCTTGGTCGAAAAACCTCCAATGGCTAGAGATGATTCAAATACCTGAGGATTGGAATCATCCGAGTCATCATCAATTAAATTTCTAGTGCTTGAGCTGGGTGGCTTGAGGCTGGGCTCAGCAGGGACCATCAACCAGAGCACCATCACACAATCTCCCTGTGTGGTGTTGATGTCTTCACAGTATGGTAGCTTCAGTGAAGTGGAAGAGGTAGTGTTCCAGTGAATAAGGAGAAGATACATGGCCTTTTATGATCTAGCTTCTAAAGTCACACAGTATATCTTCTGCTATACTCTATTAGTTGAAGTAAAAAAAAGCTAGCTAGATTCAAGGGGAGAAAGTCACAACTTCATCTCTTGATGGAAGGAGCATTAAATGATTCTGGGGTAATGTTTAAAATATTAAAAATCTTTAGAATGCAGAAGCAGCACATACCGCTCTTGGGAACACTGCTCTGACCTCTTTACTGGGTGACTTGAAGGCTGCCAGTTTTGAGTGCCAGAGCAAGAGGGCTCTGCAGCAGTCCAGTGCTTGTATACAGTACAAGTGGCCCTGTCATGCAGGCCATTTGACCAGCAGATCTAATGGTTCTAAAGGTAGTCATTGTAGATAAAGATGCTATGTGTATGAGGTCTCTGTCATAGTCAATAAAGAGAGTTTCAAAGAAGCTCACAGGCTCCTGGAACTACATCTTGCCTTCTGCAGCAGAAGACAATATGTCATTTGAAAAATAGCTCCTGAGCCCTGGCAGAGATGGAGGTTCTGACCTTCGGACATCAAAAGCCATGTAGTCAGAACTGCTTATTACGAGCTGGGTATTATCAGATCCACTAGGTCACAATATTGGGCAGGCACAGCAGCAACCCATTATACAATGGAAATGTCATATTTGGAGTTGGGCCAGAATGGATCCAGAGAACACAAGTAACACATGCCCCAGGTTCCTGCATTATCTACCTTTCTTGCTCAGTTCACGCATAAGGCCTCAAGAGAAATTTACAACTAACAGATGAGAAAAATATTTGTACGTAGATCACAGATAGATTGGCTTGACAAGTTGGTATTAGCCAAAAATGGACTACTGCTAGACTACAGCCCCATCCTGGGGTGGCCCTAAAGGACAGTGATGGTCACCCCCCTCCCCCCAGTGAGCAGAGCTGTATGGAGAGAGAAGTGGTCTGATTTAAGGGAATACCTGGTGAATTAGTCAGCCAAAGGGGTGCTGATGTAAAGTACCAGAAATCTGTTGATTTTTATAAAGGGTATTTATTTGGAGTAGAAGCTTACAGTCACAAGGCCCTAAAAAGTCCAACTCAAGGTACCATGAGAGGTACTTTCTTACCCAAAGTCTGTTGCCACATGTTGACACAAGATGGCGGGTGACGTCTGTAAGGGTTCAGCCTTCCTCTGTCTGTGAGAGTTCAGCCTTCCTCTTCTTTCTTAAGGCTCCGTGGGTCCAGCTTCTTTCGATCTCAGCTGTAGGCTGGCATAGAGTTCATCTCTCTTCCCAGGGCTCATTACTTTCTGGGCTCAGCTGCTGTGGTCTCTTCATTAGGTCAACTGTAAACTATAAGGCAAATGGTTCAACTCTTGCCAGGGCTCCAGTGTCAAAACCAAGTTCTTTCCTCTGCTGTGTCTTTTTCTGTGTGAGTGTCTGCCTACTAAGGGGGCAAGGACTCAACCCTGCATGCCCTAATGATGTGGTGGAATCACAGCCCTAATCTTAACATAACTTAATCAAAGGCATCTCAGCTGAATCTAATACAATCAAAGGGTATCATGCCCAGAGGAACAGACCAGTTTACAAATGTAACCAATATCTCTTTTTTGGAATTCATAAATAATATCAAGCTACTACACCTGGGCTCATGGCATTGGAGAATGGCTTGGCTGATTGGGTCTGAAGACTTGAAGTTGTAAACCTGAAAGTTTGGAGACAACAAAGTATGGAGGAAATCACATAGATGAACCTATGGTGCTGGGCACAAATCATGCAGATCTCAGGGTCTCACATCAAGGCCCACCAGAGAACCTCCCTTGCAAGTGCAGCACTGAACATCTATAAATGTCAGCCAGCCTCTCTCCCTAACCACTCCAGGCCTTGCCTGACTGAGTAGACGTGGGCAGGGATACAGATTCTACAAGGCCCTGAGTGCCCTCTCACCAAGGCTGTACTGAATATCTGACTGCCATCAACAGAGAATGACACCAAGCCCTCTATATAGCACACATCCCTTAGGGAGACCAGCTCAGTCACTTGGTGGTAGGTTTATTACATCAGATGCTCTCTATCCCAGAGGGAGCAGTAATTCATCTTTATTAGAATCAACACTTATCTGGATATGGGTTTGTCTTCCTTGCCCCAGTACCATTGCCAACACCACCATCTCCTTAACCATTCTGACATATGTGCAAACTTGAATACTTGAGGAAATTAACACCCCAGGTCAGCCCTTGACTGATGGGTGCCAGGAGTCAGAGCCAGGAAGTGCACCTCTCTTCCATTCAATGAGAGGACAGTTCTAAGACATGTTCTCTACAGTTCCTCAGAGCTCCAAGCAGGATGGAGTTCCATTTGACTACATTAGGGATCAGCTCAATAAAGCACCTTTAATTGACTTCCCCTCCTCTGTTTGATGTCACCCGGTCTCCCGTTCCTATTGCCTAGTATCATTTCCCAAAGTAAACCACCTGCATTCAAGCTCCTTTCTCAGACTCTGCTTTCTGGAAAAACCCAGGCTAAAAACCCATCCATGCCGATTCACAAAACATGACTTTTTTGTAAGGTGAGAAGTCTGTATGTTATATTTCAAGAAATGTCTACTCAAATTTGCACAGAGATTTTTCAAAAGATAAAATCAAAGAATTTTGGAGCACACACACACACACACAAATATATATATATATATATATATCAGGTACCTGCTTAGTTATTGTGACGACTTCAGTAGGATTCTATTCATGGACATGACCCCATCATAGTGTCCATAGGTAGGCTATGCAGGTGGTGTCAGGACAAGGGACTAGGTTGAGGAGTGTGGGGGAGCTTCACTGGTCAAGCAGAGCACAGGCCACATCTGCCCACAGGAAAGGGTGTCTGTTCCTAAATCACAAAAGGGACTATCTGCTCACTCAGCCACATGCCCGAGAGGCACTTCCACCCAAGGGGGACAGATTTTCTAATCACCAGAAAATTAACCTATGGACTAGCAAAGGTCCACCCCCACATCCACCTCTGCTATTCAGCTACTGGTGCCCCAACATTTGGTTTAGTGCTAAGAGCATTTTCATGAGCAATTAAATACTTAGAACCCAGCTCAGCATATATTTTTAAGTACTCAGGTCCAGAACTAGTGAGAAAACCACGTGTTTTTTAAGTCAGAAGGGACCTTAGAAATTGTATTGGGATAGACCCACCCTACCCCCATTTGACAGCAAGGAAACTGAGTCTAGAACCACCCCTGTGTCGCCTCCTACTCTCACACAGCCAGATGCCAGGTTCCTGTCTGGACACTGCTCAGCAACATCTGTGACCCAGTCAAGTTACAAATGAAGAACTGCTATAATTGAATAAATGACCCCTTTTCTGAAAGCAATTTTATGAAGATGGATAAAGGGAGAAAAAGAAGCACGAACTAAGATTGTACAAACCAAAATTATGTGATTTTCACTTGTGCATGATGTTTTTGGAGGAATTTCTGGTTTGTTTGTTTTTTTTTCAATGAATACTAGTCAATCTCTTCTGATTCTGGTTACCTGTAAAATTGAGAACATGTTGCATTCATATTATTTCAATGTGCATTGAATACCAGGACAAAAAAAAAAAAGAATCAAAGAAAAATATATTTGTTGAATAGCCATTTGATTATTGTGTTTTCAACAAGTCATGGGCATTACATTGGGGCCTTTTGCCTCCCCAGTGATACAGCTTTCAGCAAGTTCTGTTGTAGGTGGTAACTGATTATATTTCACTCCAAAATGAAAGATGAGACTGAAGAAAAATCTAGTTATAAAGCCTCTGACTAAGAGGAGGCCAAGACAGAGATGCAAGTAAACTAGTTTCTAAGAAATGAAATAAAGAGCATGAGGGATCATGCTGTGGGCCAGGCCTAAAGAATTCTTGAATTCTGTCTGAGTTCTGTCAGCTATTGCAACAATAGCTGAAGACCTTCTCAGGTTGGTAGATAAGCTAATGATGTTGATATGCTTGACATCCACTGTGCAAAGGAGAGATTCTGCCCTGTCCCCTCCTCTGGCCCAGATCAGGTAGCTGAGCTGGAGCTCACATTTGCCATGACTTTCCATGGTGCACATTTTGAAACTGATGACCCACCTGGCTGATCTGGGCCCTGAAGGTCCCACAACTCAGCTCTCCATTCTGTCTGATCTCAAGGTATAGGAGACCAAGGAGAAGCTATACAACCGACCCCTGTCTGCTGGCCGCCCAGAGGAAGTGAGATTTGAAAGATGGGTGGGATTTCTGCAGATGTTCATTTGGGCAGTGGGGAGTGTCTTCCAAAATGTGAGGAACTCAGTTTGCATCCTTAGATAGGGTAGATGGACTTCAAACCTGAAAAGGTGATCCCACCTGTTCTGCTTCAAAGGAAAGTGAAGGGATGAGTGGGACATGGGACAGTGGTTAAGAGGCTGTGTCCAGGAATCCAGAGTACTGGTTAGAATTCCAGGTATTGTGCAATTCAGTTCTGTGACTTGAGACAAGTACTTTAATGTCTCTGTACCTAAATTTCATTATGTGGGAACTGGGGGCAATAATAACGAACACTATTTGACTACTTAACATGTGCTAAGCCCAGTTCAAAGCATTTTCCCCATATTTATTCGCTTAGTCCTCACAACAATCCCATGATGTAGACACTATTATTATACCCACTTTGCAGCTGCAAAAACTGAGTCACACAATTAGAACATGGCAGAGGCGGCATTCAACCCCAGACATTATCTGTGCTCTTAGCCTCTCAGTAGAGGGGTGAACAATGTTGTCTTCATCATGAGTTCATCATGTCAAGTGCTTAGAGCAAGCGGAGCCTGCCAAAGTGTCTGGGCTCAATAAATGTGAGCTGCTGCTATTACTCCTGTAATGCCATCCTTTGACACCAGTGATAAGGGCACTGAAGCGGAAAGGGGAAGGTGGGAATAGAGACGAGACAGTGGGGAAAAGCTAGGTAGATTGGGGATGGCTTGGCTCTTCCATTCCCTGGCAGTGCCCATATCCCCACCAGGCAGCAGGGTGCACTGTAGATGGTTTTATTCCTGAGGAATTTCTGTGCTATACAGAAAAGAACGGGTGCTCAGTTTGGACCAGGTAATCTGTGATCCCATCTGCATGCTTTTGAAGCTCTGACCATAGGCAGAAAAATCAGATTCCTCACACCACATTGCCCCCAACAAGTTCTTCATTTTGTTTCAGTCTCCTGAAGGAACCACCCCTCTCTCCAGGTGATTGACATGGGGGGTTCTTCTCACTGTGTTTGCTGCACACCCCCAATCACCAGGTCCATTTCCTGCCCTTCTCTGCCCTGTTCTCTGCACCAGGAAGCCAACCCCTATGGATTACCCAGGCTCCCCTGCCAGCTGGCTTCCGGTTGGGTGTGGTCAAGGGGAAGCACCAGCAGGAAATAAGAATGCAGGAGGAAAGAGCACTCAGGGTACTTCCTCCCTGCTTCCTTGGTGCCTGACAAGGACTGTGACCCTTCACTCCTGCAGCTTCTGCTAGGTGGGCCCCTCCACAACCCCTGCTCTCCTGGGCTCGGGTAACTCTATTTCCTCCTTATATCCCTTTGGCCCTAGGGATATATATCCCTTGGCATCCCACTGTTCCTAGTCTCTGCGTGCCTTGTTACCCTCATTTGCTCTCCCCGACCACCCATGGTGAAACATGCCCTCATTCATGTCTCATCCTTTTCGCCATCTGGGTTGAACTCAGGTCCCTGACAGAATGGTGGCTGACACATCTACCCATGTGGGTAGATGTGACATGGGGGTCTCTTTACCATTGAGGCCCAGGGGTAGAGCTTTGCCTTTTTCATTAAGTATTCTTATAAAAGTTAACCTGATCAGAAAGGTTGAGTAGTATATTTTTTATGTTTATTGATATTAAAATTAAAAGTGGCAAATGAATAAGAAAAAGAAAACAAACATCACACCCATATTCTCAGCACACAAGATCACTACCACTATTTCACCATGTACATATTTTTCTTTCTTCAAAAGGATCATACTGAATATACTGTGCTTTTTTTTTTTTTTACTGGCTTAAATTTATCATGAACAATTTTCTTCATCAACAAATGTACTTTAACATTAATGAATTTACTTCTAATACCTCTAGATCAAATTCTTAATGGCTGCATAGTATTCTGTCTGGGCCTATATCATAGTTTAATAATCAGTCCTCCATTACAGAACATTCAGGTTGGCTCCAACTTTTTCTTATTGTAAACACTGCTGCCATAAACATCCTTGTACAGTATAAAATACTTCAAAATACAACACAATAAACTCCATCTTCCTAAAGCAAAGCCACACATATGCAATGCCAGCAGGGTCACTCCCTCTCAAGAGATAATAATATCTGCCTTCCTTGCATCCCATTGATGTTGCAAGGTTCAACTCAGAAAATGTATATGTGAGTTCTTTATAAACTGTAAAGTGTATGGGGTGGTTCTTGTATTATTTTCTTATTCTTTCACAACAACCCTGGAGGCAAGCATGGTGGATACATCCTCAAGGCACCTTGTACTGACAATTCTGCCAGACAGAAAGAATTGAAGGCCTACTTTTAGGCTTTTTTATATTTATTTCTCCTTATCACAAACAAAGACTTGTGTGTAAGAAAAGCAGCCTTCCTGTACAAGAGTAAACTACCAGCTGGCAGTACATTTGATCAGTTCTGCTGCACATTAACCCTTTGTGTTCATTTTAGAAGACCATTTCAAACAATTGAAGGAATTTGAGTTTCCTGAAAAGCACCTGCAGTTCTGAAAGCCCTTCTCTGCCAATATCAGATAACTTGACTCCTACAGTTGGTTAGTCATAATGACAACTTTCCCTTCCTTTCCTGATAGTCTCTTCTGAAAAGCACTCTGGATAACCCTACCTGATTAAAAAATTTGAGTAGTAGTTTAGTCGTGTGGCTTTTTTGAAATGGGAACTTTTATGCCAAGTAAAGAAGTTACATTGACATCTCACTTTAAAAAATATCCCGTTTCTCAGAAGAGGGCACTCCATTTTATGTGAATCCTAAATCTAAATTCATGTATTTGCTCTGCTCTAGCTAAGGCAACACTATTAAAATGTCAGAACACAGTTTCCTGGAGAAAGAGTCTTACATAGTTTTCGATTCTTAATGAAAGGCTCCATACACGTTTTAAAAATCCGACTTGAGTCATGCTTAAAGTTATGTGTTAATTAGTGTGAAAATAAAAGGCTTCTATGTGTTAAAGTGGTTATGTTCTCCCAAAGTAAATGATGCTCTGGAGCAGGATACTCTATCTGGGTACTTGTTTTCTATTGCTGTTTGGTTTTTCCGCAAAAATCCAATAAAAAGGACATAACCCTACTTTATAATGTCAAGAAGTGTTTTTACTCTAAATCCTCATGAATTAAGAAAAGGCACAAAGCCTCCTCCTTGACTCTCTTCTTCACTACTTGATCATTTTTATCTCTTCTGGGAAGCACAGAAAGGGGCGGGGGTACTGCATAGTGTTCATGGGCCAGATATAACTCGCCTTAACAGCACAAGAGGTCGGGGGCTTGTTTTCTGTGTGAGTTAAGGAAGCACCTGCCACCTAGTCAGACAAGCCTAATCCAGGGGTATTGGCAAGGAAAGGTAAGCACGCCTTGCCCAGAGATTCTGAAATTGCCTTTGCTTCCTTCCTTCCTAATTTTATCTCTGTAGATGTTTCACTGTTTCTATGGGTTTATTCATTTCCACCATCACAACCATCCCCATTTTTTTTTTTTTTTTACAGTTGTGTATTCAACCAAAGAAAATGGGTAAGAAAAACAATTATGATGGTAGGGGAAAAAAAGAATCAAAATTGCCATATGTGAGGCCCACGGGAGTCCCTGATTAATTTTCATTTGCATCTTTTAGATCTGGGCTTAGCCTGTTTCTGTAAATATGTGTGAATAATTATGGCCATAGACTCGATTTCCTTGCAGCTTTGGATAAAATGAGCCAGACCAAATCTCTTTCTGTCTATCAGGGTTTCTAGAAGGCAAGAAGTGTAACTCCATGAGCAAATGGTCTCAGTACGACAGCAATGGACCTTTGCCACATAACAATTTCCAAATTTGGGATTTTCTTGAATTTTAGAGAACATCAAGCTAACCTTGAGAGCATCCTGTTGTAGGCAAAATTGTCCACTCCTTTGTGTGTCCCTTATCTTTTCTCAGATCCATAATCTCCTACCCAATTTGGATGCCCCAAATACTGATTCTGGAAAACTAATCAAATAGCAAATAGTTACAAGGGGTAGGACCCTCAAGGAGTCTAATTGAAAAAAAAATATGTATACCAGCAAGATAACTGTACAAAAAGTACTTGTAGAAATTCAAAAGTAGGGAAATTGCTGTGTGTTGAGAATGTTTGGAAAGGCTACGTTCAAGAATGGAGAGGTGAACTGAGCCTTGAGTTGGTAGAAAGGTTGGGTGGGACTTACACTCCTTAGGAGGAGTATAAGCTGACAGAAGTGAGAAGATTGAAAAGGTGTGTTAAGGAGACAGTGACTCTGACTAGAAAGGAATTTTCAATGGAGTGGCCATGGCAACTACAAGAGAGACACAATGTTAGGAACCAGTTCACTGAATTCCTAAATGGTTTGGATTTCATCCTATAGGCAATAAAAAGGCACTGAACGTTTTTGAACAGGAATGCGACATGGGGAAAGTCATCTTTAAAGATGATTAATATCATACTGATGGTAAGAAGACAGAGTAGAGATCTGGGAGAGGTGCATAAGAAGGCTCCTGCACAGTCCAGCTGTGAGGCCACAAGGCCTGGGAGACGGTGGAGGTCGTAGGAATGGAGAGGTAGGAGTAGAGGTTCACTGCTGGGAAGGGAGACTTGACAGAACAAAGGGAATCTGTTCGGGGTCCTCTTTGGAAACACCCCATGGATAAGGTTTTTTCTCTTTCTTTAAAAATTCTCCCTTTCTATTCCCTTCCTTTGCCTAGACAGTCTGATACACTATGCTGTGCTAAGATGTTAAGGGTAGATTATGACTTAAAGTCAGTGTAAGATAACACAGAATTACACAGCTACGAGAAATATTAAGCAACAGGCCCACCATGAGAAATAACTTCTTACAGAATTCCTTTAAAACATAGCTAGTAATACATAGCTTTCAATAGTTAGAAACCAAAAAAAATTGGGGAAAGGGTGGCTTGCACAAGAAGCCATTTACTCCAAATTTTTCTTCAAATTGTGGCATTTGGGTTGTGGCTAATTGCTCTGACACCAAGAGAAAGCTAGTTAGCCTGGATTGACTATCATTTTTCTGCTCTCCAAATTACCTAGATTTCCGGGGGCCTTGCTCTCCACACACCTGCACTTCAGCAATGAGTCATTTCAAGAGGTGCCCCCAAAGAGAAGTTTCTGTTCTTTTCAGTTGCTCTAATGTGAACTCTGTACTTGGATGGCCTGTTAAACAAATCAGGGAGGAAAACAGGAGTACTTAAAGCAGTCATGCAAATTTCCACAGGCATAGGGTCTGAAGGAAACTGGGTCCAGCCAAAATGACCTCAGACATCTGCTAGGAAGAACCTTGCTTCTAAGAATTTTCTCTCCAGACTTCCATGTTTCCTCCCATGACAGGCATCAGTAGCGTGACAATTAGGTGTGGTGGGTGGGCATTTCTGTGGGATGGCAGCCTATTTTAACTTCCAACTGTGGGAGTGAGCTTTAACTCTGTGCTAAAATTAGGGGAATCCAGCAACTCCTGTGGTTATTTCCATCAGTTCCTACTTATTGAGTAGCAGCAGCACAGTTAATAACATGGCGGCCTTGCCAAGACACAAAGGAAATGCTGAGTGTCGCCCAGTCGGATCTGCAATCACTTCAATGATCTGAGTGGAACACCAAACCACTTCTGGGGGTGGGGGGAACTGAGGACATGGCACAGAATCTTAGAACAGCTCCCCTGAAGCTTGGGGAAGTTTTAAGGGAACAGGAACCAATTGTCCTGGTAATGTATATTTTATTAAAATTTTAGGGTCAAGAAATGCCAAGAGCCCCAGGAGTCAGGAAGCCTTGGTTTGATCTTCCCTCTCAGAGAGCTAGTGCTTCTAATGAGATCTTGGCCCAGCAGCTGAGCTTGCACAATGTAACCATGAGCTGGATGAGCAGCTTCTTACACTGATGCAGGAGCTTTCTTCTGAAAGCTTTACCTTGAAAAGAGGATTTTCTTTAGCTGAGGGAGAGGGGCCACGACTATAGCTCCTAGTTGAAATGAGGCTGCTGAGGTAAGGAGAAAATGAAAAGAGGAGAGCAGAACCACAAGCCTTGAAGAGAGATTCTATCAAGGTTTCTTGGAATGCCAAAGGACTGGCAACATCTAAATCAGCCCTATTGGGATGGGGTTAGAGTTGTGGGGGAGAGTGGTGTAGGGAAAGATGTGAGGTGGCAAAGGTCACCTTTCCCACTCTTCTGACCATGTTGCCATTTTCTTCTGGAAGGTTAAGTTGAACTGAGTTGGAATCCAGCCTACACTCAAGGGGCAGACATTTTACAAGAGCAGGAATACCAGGAGGCTGACTCATTGGCCACCATTTTAGTCTGCCTACCGTGTGCATCAATGTCATTTAGCCCATCTGAGAACCAGAACAAGCAACAGGATAGAGATAAAAAGGAAATCAAAAAAACAAAAAAACAAACAAACAAAAAAGGAAATCAGCCTGTTGTACTATGTCTTAAAGTGATTGTCAACCCTGGCTGCACTTTAGAATCACCTAAGAAGCTTTTTAAAAATGCTGTACCTGGACCCCCCACCCCACCTATTACCATTTAATTGTTCTCAGGTTGGGCCTATGTGGCAGTATTTTTAAATCTCCCCGTGTGCTTCCAATGAGCATCAGGGTTAACAAACACTAATTTAATCTTTCCAGCAAAGGCTAGGTAGATTGAAGCTTTGACCAGCAAAAGGTATGGACATAAACTCTGGGGGAGTTTCCAGGTAGAAAGGTACGGGCTCAGTGACCCTGCTCTGCTACCTGAGGCTCGACTCCCTTCCACACTACCCCTGAGGACTGGACCCCTTGCCGCCTAAACACATACACATCTGCACACACACACAGGCCAGGTAGTTCACCGTGGGACACAACTGACTGCTCTCTTGTGTTGAGCTGATCTCAATGCTCTCTTCTGTTTTTATTCCTATGCTGTGAGTTTTAGCAGAAAGACACAAAGAAAATTCCGGATATTGTTATTTAAAACATTTGAGCTCCAGCTATATTATTGGATGAAGGTTTTGGCCCTTTTGCATTTCCAAACAACAAGGAGGACTGCTCAAGTCAGACAAGCAGTTCTGAAGCTTGTTTCCTTTCTCTGCCCCTAGAAAGTCACCTGTCCCATGTCCCATCCCCTCTACACCATGAAATCTATTATATCAATGGTACCAAGGTATTAAGAACTTAATGCATTACCATTTGCCTTTTGTTTTCACAATTACCTTCACTGCCTTATCCTGAAATTGGAGCTATACAGCAAGTTAGTAGATTTGTTACATTGTTTAGTTTATTCATTCAACAAATAGTTAATAAAATCCAATTCTGTGCCAGGCAGTGCGAAGTCCCAGACAATTTAGAATGTTGAGCAAAGGCAGTCACTCTTCCTTCCTTATGGGAGGCCTTACGTAAATGATCATACAAGCGCTTGTAAAATCACAGCTGGGGTAGGTGGTGTGCAGGAGAGGTAGCCAGGGATTTGAGAGCAGTAATGGGGAACTGACTTTGTCTGAGTATGAAGAAGGCTTCCCTTGAAGAAGTGATGCTTGCGCTAAGATCGGAAGGGTCAGAACAAGGAAGCATCATGGCAGAGGCCCAGAGCTAGAGGTGTGGGCTGACAAGGGGCTAGAGGTCAGAGCACACAAAACCTCACAGGTCTTGTGAAAACTGGTTATCTTCATCCTTAGAACAATAGTAAGCCATCTAAATGCCTTCAGCAGCCAGGGGGTAAATTTAAAGGCGTCAGAAATAGCCTCCAAATTAAGCACCTGCTCCCACCAATTCATATCATTACTCAGCATTTGGGATTTTAAAATATGGAAAGTTTCTCTTAAAAACTCAAAAATCCCTTTTAAATACCCAAAGGCTTCTATCTATTATTCATTCTGGAACTAATCTTGGGTGCCTCCTCTGTGCTGGGCACTGCTTCTTGGTCTTTGCCCATAAGGTGCTTACATGCAGGTGGGAGAGATGGACAAAGAACAACAGCTGAGCTGCCTGGGATCCAGACCCCCCTTCTATTCCTGGTGCCTCCCTCGAACTCGACCTTTCTCCTTACTGGCACTGGAATAAGTGAAACTGAAACTCACAATGTGAGATAATAGTGAACAAAACAAAGTCCCTGCTCATCAAGCTGACAGCCTAGTGATGAGAGATAAGTAATACATAACATATATATGAACCAGGTAGTTATAAGTGATATGAAAAAGAAAACAGGTGAGGGGATGAAGAATGATGGAGCACTTGGTATTTCATATGCAGTGGTCAAGGAAGTTCTCTGATTTAGTGACCTTTGAGCAGAAAGCACACTATTACTAGCTATATGGAAGCTAGTAATCTAGAACCAAGTGCCAAGATGCTGAGGTGGAACCATGCTTGGTGTGTGTCAGGAACACAAGGAAGTCCATGTTGCTGGAGAGAGTGGTCTCCGTTCCCTACCAGTTCCACTGAGTTTCAGCTTCTTGCTGCTTTCTCTCTGTGTGTCTGAATTTCATTCTGCTTATAAAGGACTCCAATAATAGGATTAAGACCATCCAGATGGTGGGTCACACCTTAAATAAAGTAGCCTCATCAAAAGAAGGACCTATTTACAATAGATCCACAGCCACAGGAATGGATTAAATCCAGGAGTATGTTTTTCTGGAGTACACACAGCTTCAAAGCAGCATACACGGTATGTAATACCACATATTGTTTATCCATTCATCTGATGAGGGACACTTGGATTGCTTCCATCTTTTGACAATTGTTAATACTGCTGCTATGAATACTGACATACAAATATCTGCTCAAATCCCTACTTTCAGTTCCTTGGAATATATACCTAGAAGTGGGATTGCCAGGTCATACAGTAGTTCTATGTTTAACTTTTTTGTAGAACCACCAAACTGTTTTCCACAGGAGCTGCAACATTGTACATTCCCACTAACGATGGACTGAGATTGCTATTTCTCCACATCCTTATAACATTTATTTTCTGTTTTTTCAATATTAGCCATTCAAGTGAATGTGAGGTTGTAGCAGTTTGATATTAATTATGAATTCCAAAAAAAAGGATTATGTTTATAAACTGGTTAGTTCCTCTGGGTGTGATACTGTATTAGCCAGGGTTCTCTAGGGAAAGAGAATCAACAGGAGATATCAGTCAATAGTATGAGATTTTATAAGAGTCTGTCATGTGACCATTGGGATGCACAAGTCCAGGTTCCACAGGCAGGCTGCAAACCAGGGGCTCTGATGAAAGTCCAATGAAGGTCCTTGATGAGATTCCGGGAGATGCTGGCAGTCCAAAGAGGAGCTGGGAAATTCTCTCTGAATGCTGAAATCACTTCCCCTTTTAAGGCATTCAACTGATTGGATAAAGCATCACTCATTGCTGACGGCAATCTTCCTGGCTGATGTAGATGTAATCAGCCATCTATGCAGTAAACTCACTGGTAACTAAAGTCCATAAATGTCCTTGTATTACAATTAGTCCAGTGCTTGCTTGACCAACAACGGGGCACAATTACTTTGCCCAGTTGACACATTAGCCTAACCATCACAGATACCCTTTGATTGTATTAAATCCAAAGGTTTTATGTTTACTTGATTAAATCAAGATTAGGGCTTTGATTCAACCATGTCAGTAGGATGTAGTTCAGGGTTGAGTCCCTGCCCCCTTGGTGGGCTATATAAATGGATACTCACAGAAGAAGATAGAGGAAAGGAGAGCTTCATAGACACGGCAGAGGAACCTTGATCCTGGGGCCCCAGAGAGTTGATCTAGTCACCTGATAGTTTACAGCTAACCTTTTGAAGAGAGCAGAGCAGCTGAGCCTGGAAAGAAACAAGCCCTATACCAGCCTGGGGCTGAGAGAGAGGAAGGCTGAACTCTCACAGAGATCTGCAACCATCTTGCTTCAACACATGACAACTGACTTTGGTGAGAAAAGCAACCTTGAGTTGGACTCTTTAGGGCCTTATAACTGTAAGCTTTTACCCCAAATAAATACCCTTTATGAAAGCCAACATTGGGTAGTATGATTTTGTCAACTTTTTTCTTCTATTTCAAAACTGTTTTAGCTATTCTGGTTTTGTTTGTTTTTTGTTTCGTTTTTGTTTTTGCCTTTCCATGTCAATCCCAAAATCAGCTTATCTCTACCTACAAAATGTCCTGCTGGAATTTTGATTGGATTTATGTTAAATCCATAGATCAATCTGAGGTTAATTGACCTCTTTCCAATGTCAAGTTTTCCAATTCATAAACAGAGTAGGTCTCTCCATTTATCTAGGTCTTTGCTGGATCTACTTCATCACCATTTTGTAATTTTGGTCAAACAGATCCTATACATGTTTTGCTATAGTCATACTGATGTATTTTACTTTTCAGAACTATTGTAAATGGCATTTAAAATTTGGTTTCTAATTGTCGATTATTACTATTATATAAAAATACACATCTAATTTGTATTTTAAGCTTGTATTGGCTCTAGGAGTTTTTTGTAAATTCTTTGGGATTTTCTTCATAGACAAATGTGTCACCTATGAATAGGAATTATGTTATTTCTTATTATAACTCGTATTTCTTTTTCTTGCCTTATTGTATTTGGTAGAACTTCCAGTACTCTGTTGAATAGGAATGATGAAAGTGGAAATTGTTGCTTTGTTCCCAATTTTAGGAACAAAGCATACAGTTTTTCACCATTAAGTATAATGTTAGCCAGAAGTATTTTATAGATGCTGTGATAGTTAAGCTGTGTCAACTCAGCCAGGTAATGATGTTTTTGGTCAGGGAAGCTAATGGTAATACAAAGGCAATTCATGGACTTTATTTTTATTTATTTATTTTTTTATTATGGGTAAAAATCAAAATTCTCACAATACATACAAACATTTGCAAAATGATATATAAATATATATGCATATATGTGTATTTGCTTACACATTACAAAAATGTTATTTATATATATATATACATATATTTTAAGAGGTGCTTAGATTACCCAAAATATTACATGGAACCCACTGGGATTCCCATGTTGCCCACCTCCCACACCTCCCACCACATCCCACACAAACAACTCCCACAGTGTGGCCCACCACCCTCAATGAACTTACACATCCTGGAGCCTTGCCACCAACCATAGACCACAGTTCACACTGTAGACCACACTCTCTCCCACTCAGTTCTGAGTGGTGTGTGCTGATTTAAAATGGCCTACATCCGTTGCCACAACAGTACTCAGGATAACCTCCAACTCCCAAAGAAGCCCCTGTATTTCAACTGCTCATCCCCTCCCTACCCCAAAAGTGTCAAGTGGCCACTGGTTCCACCTCATTGTTATAATTTCTTGCATTGCTAGAATCACCATATGTGAAAAAGAGAATACCATCAAGTCCACTCTAGTCCATAGTTCTTCCCCCAATCCTGAGGGGACTGGGATGATGATGTCCACTCCAACTCCAAGTGAGAGAGGGCTTATATCCCATGGATATGGTGGGTGGGATGATCCTGCCTG
>JAKSZT010054471.1:830453-843287 GCA_026826555.1 Tolypeutes matacus
AAGAAGCAGGAAGGATAAGCGGTAGTTTGTAATACAGAATCAATATATACAGCGAGTGGGAAATTACTGAATAAGAAGCCCAGCAAAGAAGTGGCCAGCTGGCAGCACCTATTTAAAAAAAAAAAAAAAATAGAAGGAAAAAGGAAGGGGGGAGGAAAACGGGAATAATAGCAATAGACCAGAAAGTAACAGAGAGAAACCAAAGATCCACACAGGCAAGCAGTCAAACAGAGCTAAGGGGGGTCAATGTTTCCCCTAGGGTCCACGTGGATCCTTCCTGGCTACTTGTGTTTATCAATGAATTTCCCCACAGGGTTCTATATGCAGGTCCTGAAGCAGCTTTTAGCTATTAAACTAAATTAAAAAGAATTTATTTTTCATTTGTTGAGGTGACCTCACTTTTTTTTTTTTTTAGCCAAATGCAGGACCCAAAATAATTCCTCCTCTAGACCAACCCCCTTACGGAAGGGACCCTAGCTGGGCCCGTGGAAATTAATCAAGCACGTCCCACTTTCCGGACTCCCCAGGTTAGCTGAAGCTCTGATGTTAGTCAGTGAGGAGTGCTAAAGGCAGCGGATTCTGCCCCTTCTGGCGCCGAGCTCCAGCGTCACCGGGCTGCTCAGTAAATCAGTTTGAGTGCAGATTCGCGTCTGCTCTCAGCCTGATGCTGCTTCAGGTCGGCTTATCTGCTCCCCAAAGCTATGGGGCGGTGCAGGCAGCCAGATCAATGTCTAAAAATATAAAATACCCTTCCCTGTCTTCCAACCGAACTCTCCCTTTTTTGGGAAGTGTCCCTTCCTCCTGGCTCCGCAGCGGCCCGGGTCTTATCCCTGGGTGGCTAGGGAAATCAGCTCCATTCCCCGACCAAAATCTCCCCTCCGGTTCACCGGGTGCTGATTAGCTCGTTTGCTCTGTTCACACAAGGTCCAAGGGGCGCCAGGCAGCCAGATCCCCAGAAAATAAAACTTTTTCACCCCGCCTGCGGCTCCAAATGGCCGTTTTATTTTTTTTTCCCTGACCGCGGGGCTCAGCCGCCTGTGCCAACCTCCACCAGCAGCCTCAAAACTCACGAATCTCCACCGTTCGGTCCACGCCGCCGATCCGCGCAGATAGATGTCCCAAGCTTCTCACTCCACGCGTGCACAGCACAGACCCCCGGGCAGGACCCCGTCCACAATCCGCCTTGCTCTGGGAGCTTGCAGTGTGCGCCCTCCTACACTAACGCCATCTTGCTAACCAATTCATGGACTTTAATCATCAGTGAGTTGATTGCATATATGGCTGATTACATCTACAATCAACTGAGGAGATTGCCATCAACAATGAGTGATGCCTTATCCCAATCAGTTGAAGGCCTTAAAAGGAGAAGTGATTTCAGCATTCAGGGAGAGAATCCCCATCTCTACTTCAGATAGCCAGCATTTCTGGGGAACTCAACGAGGACCTTCATCGTAGTCCCTGGTTTGCAACCTGCCCTACAGAATTTGGACTTGTACATCCCCATGGTCACATGATACAATTTCATAAAATCTCATACTATTTACATGTATCTCCTGTCCTGTTTCCCTAGAGAACCCTGACTAATACAGATGCCATTTATTAATTTGAGGAAGTCCCCTTCAATTTCTAATTTGATGAAAGTTTTTATCATGAATGGGAGTTGAATTTTGTTGGCTTTTTCTGCAGCAAGTGAAACAAACCTGTGATTTTGCTTCTTTAGACTGTTCATATGGTGGATTACACTTGGTTGTGGTGTTATATTCTTTTTACATATTGCTGAATTTGACTTGCTAATATTTTGTGGAAGTTTTTTTATATGTCTGTATTGATGCGGGACATTGATCTGTAGTTTCCTTTTTTTCCTGTGCTGCCCTTCCCTGGATTTGGTAAACACGTTAATATTGGCCTCAAAAGATGAATTGGGAACTCTTCCTGGAAGAGATTGTGTAAAATTGGTCTAATTACTTCTTTAAATGTTGGTAGGATTAACCAGTGAAATCATCTGAGCCTGGAGATTTCTTTTTTTGGAAGATTTTTAACCATGAGTCTATTTCTTTTAATAGTTATAGAATTACTCAGGTTATATATTTCATCTTGGTTATTTTTGGTAGTTTTAGTGTTTCAAGGAATTGGCCCATTGCATCTAGCTTTTTAAATTTATGTGCATAGAGTTATTTGTAATATTACCATTACTTATTATTGTCAGAGGGATCTATAGTAATAACTGCTTTTTCATCTTGATACTGGTAATCTGCATCTCCTTTCCTCCTCCCCCCTCTCTCTTTCACCTTGCCAGGAAGTCTATCAATTTTACTGATCTTTGCAAAGAACCAACTTTTGATTTCTTTTATTTTCTCAAATGTTTTTCTGTTTCAATTTCACTGACTTCTGCTCTTATCTTTATTGCTTCCTTCCTCCTTTTGTTTGGGCTCATTTTGCTCTTTTTCTTTTTTCCACTACCCCATTACTATAAGTCTATCTTCCACCACTATTTTCACCACCACCATTCCATCTTCATGAGTTCCACAGGGATGGACTAAAGCTGGCATTGAGACAACTTTGAAGATTGACACACTCCCGAGACAAAATAGATCCAAGAGAGCTAGGAGCATTTTTTTTTTCCTTCAGAGATCAATTCCTGCAGCATAAAAATTAATAGTTTGTTCTGAAGAGGATGCTTAGTGACTTCAGTCTTGGTGCATCAAGTTCAAATATGGTACAGGTTGTCCTGGAAGTCGATGGTTGGTTTCATGAAGGTCTCCTCCAGGCCAGACTGATAGTTCTTGAGACTTGATTTTTTCTTATAAACTTACTGAAAGGAAAATAAACTCACCTGTTCTTCACGCTCATGCACTCTACCAGTGGTCTTTTCTGGTACTAGGTGGATTTGTTCCAAGTTTCCAGTTCTCTGCTAAGAATGTGGGGTCAGCTTGAGCTGGACATCCACATCATTTTAATAACGTGGGGTACCAATTCTCCAAGGGCATTAGGTAGGAGAGTCTCACTTCTAACAGCCTTGCAGACTTGATGGGGAGGTAAGTGGAGAAGAAGCCTGATACTAAATGAGAAATCTATCCTTTACCCTCAAGCCTGCCTGAACCAAAGGAGCCTAGTAATGCAAGGGCCTGTCTTTTCAATATATTTTAAAATTAAAGTCAACATGGAAATGGAGTGGGTGGGTGACTCAAATTGAATGGTCATTGTGCACCAGGCTGGTTATCTCAGCGTTTGTTACACAATAAAAGAGGATCAGATAAACACAGGCATAACCTCTGCCTCCATTGATAATGTAAATCATCCGTTGTATCATTTGTCTTTCCTTCAGGCTGCATACAAAAGGCATAGAAATGAACAATTCATGCCTAAACACAGGAGAGCTTGAAAGCTAGCGTATGTCAGATGTTTATCCTAGGTCATCATGAAGGGGCTGAGTGGATTTGCTTATAAACACAGGCCATTCTGTCGGTGGGGAGGAGGAGGGACAAAGTGTTTATTGCAATAAGGAGACAGCTCTTTTAAAGACACATTGCAACTTTTCTGCCATGCACAATAAGTCATAGAGATTACTCTTTTTATAGGATATGAAATGTTGCCTCCTGAGCAGCACAAAGCATAATGTGCTGTAGAAACAAAGCTTTCTCTCTCCACTTTGGTCAAACGCCATTTTTCAATCCCCCTGAGCAGGAGCTTGCTGGAGATGGAAATGAGAGTGGGATTGCCCCTCTCGTGTGGGTCAGGCAACTCCTGACACCTCCGTGGGAGTCCTGGGAGGCGGGCGCCTTCCCCACCCCACCAGCAGCTTTCCCAGGAAGTAGTTTAAAGCTCCAAGCCCTTGAAGGATGCCGCATCTTTGCAGCTTATCCATTTCCGCTGCCCTCCTTCTCTGCTGAGGGTTCTGTGGTTTCTTGCTGTTGTTATTGTTCCCACCCAGTCCAACCAAACGCAGCTAAAGAAAAAGTGCCAAGACAAACAGAACGAGAGCCTTGGGGACCCAGTAATGGGTACAGAGCGTGAGCGTGGTAATCAGTCTTTTGATTTGTGCTCAGATATGTCTTCTATTTGCTTTCGCACAAAATGCACATGTTCCCCGTGGATTGCAAATAATCTGAACCAGGGTAAAACCATTACAAAGTGGCCTTCAAACATCATGTCTATATTGGGACCGAGTGACTGAGCAGACATTTAAATACAGAAATTGGGAATTCAGGTAAATTGCCCTGACTGGCTTTTTTAAAAAAAAACATGTTCAGAGTTTAAATATAATCTTTGCTTTCTTGGACATGTCTCATTCTCTCTCATATGTATACACACATACACACACATATATACATATATATAAAGAATTCTGCATTTTTCCCCTTTAATTTTAGTATCACTTCAATCATTTTGTTTTATCCACAAAACCAAAAATATAAAAATTAATTTTGCAACATTCCTAACAAATTAAACAAGGAAAAAGATGAGATGTTCTCAGCATCTCCAGTCTCCGGTGCTCTCTGCCCTTTTTCCTGACACTGTCATCAGTGTCTCCTGGACACATAGAATGGCCACTTCAGCTGAGTGTCCTCCACCCCCACCCGGGAGAGAGGGGGGAAAAGACAGGAGGGCACAGCTCCTTGCACAGTTAGGAAATAAAGATTAATGCCCTTACACTGTGCCCTGCAAGGCTCTTGTCTGCTGGTGGTGCTGACAGCAGTCAGGCAAAGAACCCTACAACAGGGCTCTAAGTCCCAGGTCAATGTCAAATGCTGGTTTTTATTTTAGTTACTCAAGGATCAAAGGGAAATTATTCAATAAAAAGGAAGTTAAAGGGGACTTCTGTGCCGACACAAACCTTAATCAAAAACACTTGTTCAAATGCAGCTTCCTTGTCCTGCCTTTTCATATTGTCTTTCTAGTTCTTATCCACATCTGTGATTAAAATAAGAATCGCAATTCATCTTTCCCGCTTTCCCCTCTCCTCTCAGCTGACCAGAATTTCACATGGGTGACATGACAGTTTGTTGCTAAGGAACTAAAGTCTTAGTCACAATTCAGCATTTCTGATGGAGAGGAGTAAATACTTTCCAACAAATCAGATATTAAGTGTAAATAAGCTGTGGGGTATGTGTGTGTGTTATAACTGCCAATAGGAGAGAAAAAGCACATATGCTTTCCTGTTTGAAATGTGTATTATTAGCCATCTCCTCCATAAAAATCTACTCTTTAGTAACCTTCAATTACCCCTTATATGTAAGAATACAGCTCGTGCATTTGAACTTTTCACTTCAGCTTGTTTCACTTGCCTCTCAGATGCCTGTTCCTTCACACTGTCTTGTCAGAGATTTATCACACTATGACCTTAGTCACATTTTCCTTTAAAAGGAGTCAAGCACAAACTTCACAAAGTCTCTAACATTCTAGGTGTTCAGCAGCGAGACAGGGATATGAAATTCCTCCCACTTGGAGCACACCCACATCAATGTTTCTCTAAAACCTATTTATCTTAGTCACGAGCTACGAACATGAATAGAACGTGTCTAATGTTTCCCGGTAGCCTGTGTGCCTGAGCACTGGAAGAAGTTAGAATTTATACAGTTGTAATTTCTAGGGAGAAGTACAAAAACTTTGCAATTTTTTAAAACTGATTTCTTTAAGTAGCAGAACATTTTAAATGTGCCCTTTGGGTTCTTTTCTTTTGCATTGCTAAATAAAAAATCTCAGCATTTCAATTTGGTTCTCCTGCTATCATGTTACTGATTTTGTGATTGTTGGATTAAGGGAAGTGGGGAATTCTAACAGCAGTTGATTCTACAAATGAATGGTACACATGCAATAATAGATAAGTACACATCATGAATAAAAGAGGAAGTGGATATAGGCAGAAAAGGAAATAGTAATCCTTTGAAAATTGGAGATAAGAGCTTAATTACTTATATTTAAAAACTACAGGAAAATGTGACCTGAATTTGACTGTAGGGAAATAAATTCAGAGGTCAAATCCTTGGGTTCCAGGCCAACATTCGGCTGTCTCCACTGCAGTGGAGGCAATTTCGGAGTAATGCATGTTTACTCTGCCTAATTGAGGAGGTCAGATGCTAATGAATTTTCTGAACACTACAAAGAAGAATGTTGCATGTGAAAGGGAAGCCAAAGGGTACATGGAAATGAAAAATATATATATGTCCTGGGAACGTGGGAAAGTTTGTTTTGGTGGGCTGGGAGATGTCCAAACAAAATAGGTTTTAGAAAGAGGTAATGTGATTAAAAAACGTTCACTCACCCCAACTAGAGCATAACTATCAATGGAGAGTTTGACCCTGACCTTCCATAAATGATAAAAGCCTTTGTTGACAAGCAGATAAACTTACAATATGCCACTTGATTCTGCCCCATTATTTATGCTACATGGGAATTTCTTTCTATGTCTCTTGGGGTTTTCTCACAACCACCCCAAAGTTTAATGTCTAAATATAATGTGAGAATAAAAAGTAAGAAGTACCTCTAAATTCTGAATACTTAATTGAAAATGCGTAACTGAAGATAAACCTTTGGATTACTACCAACGTAACTGTTTTAAAATGATTAGTGCTATTTAGCCTTAAGAGCATCGAGGATCCTCAATATGTGTTGAATCTTTCTGATCCAGGGCTCTATGAAGGCACAAAGGGATTTTTAAAAGGAGAGGGAGAGAGAGCACTGCCCTCTGGGAGTTAGGACATGACAGTGAAATGCATCTTAAAGCAGTATCCAGGAAGCATAAGCAAGGGTCCCAAGAGTGGCTTTGGCCCAACGTGCTACAAAAGAGGGGCCTCTCGGAAAGGGGGAGACATGACCTGGTAACTGAAGGATATAGAGATGGAGGGGAAGGAAGAGGGTGGTCTGAGTCTGGGAAGTGGTGTAAAGAAAGGCAGGGAGGCTGGAATACCCCTGAGATGACTGGAAATAATCTGGTTATGATGGGTGTATAACAAACTGCCCCACAACCTAGTGGTTGGAAACAACCATTTTAATTTGCTCACAATTTTGTGTCAGTAATTCAGGAAGGGCTCAGCTGGGTGGTTTCTCTCTGATCCACATGGCATCAGCTGGGACTGCTGGGGCTGGAGGACCCATTTCCACGATGGATTTTTTGCTCAAAAGTTTGGTACCTTGGGGTTCTCTCTGTCTCTGTCTCCCCACATGGCTTTGGGGTTCCCACAGCATGGCAGTGTCAAGGTAATAAGACTTCTTATACACAGTTTAGAGTTCTAAGAGAGTATTACCAGTAGGTACAGGCAGAAGTTGCAAGGCTTCTTAAGACCTCAAAGTAAAGGTCTTAGGCATCACTTCTACCACATTCTATTGGTCAAGCAGGTAATGAAGGCCAGCCCATATTCAAGGGAATGGGAATTAGATCTACCTTCTAATGGAGGCTTAGCAAATGAAGGATATGTGGCCAACTTTAATCTGCCACAGAGAACAATGAATAAAGTAGAATGGTTTAAGGAAATGATCAGTGCTGGAGAGCAGGAGCAATTGTCAGAGCAAGAGGCAGAGAATGAGTGTAAAGAGCTTTGAAGGTGAGATTAAGATATTTGAATATTTGAAGAATAACAGTTTCTTTTTGCATATTCTCTCTTGTGGAACTATATTCAGCTAGACAAAAGAGAGCCCTGTGACTCTCTAGGCTTCCCAGGCATTGGATGAGGCAAGTGATGGAGACTAAACTTTGCCATCTGACTCTCTTTAAGAGACTTCTGGGTCAGGGCATATTTGATTGTGAAGAATAGAAACTCACCCAAGACAGCTTAAGACACATAGGACCTAGTCTGAAGCAAAACAGGCTCATTAAGGGCATCCCAGGACAAGAGGTAAGGGACCTGGGCCACAGGAGGTCTGATGAACCTGACTCTGCAAACACCATAGCCAGGGTTACCCCTCTGTCCCTGACAGGGGCCTGAGGTCTCTCATCTCTGTGCCAGCTTCAATCTCCTGCTTGTCTTAACTGGCGAGCTTTCTCTGCTTTGATTCATCAGAGTACATATGACCAGAAAGGGCTGTCCCAGGGCCTATGATTCTAAGTACCTAACACTATCTGATTATAGATCCTGTGTCTCTTAATTCTGGAGAGAAGGACCAGTCCACCGGTTGGTTCCCTTTGAGCCAAACATCCATTTGTAGCACAACCATGACTGGATAGCAGGCTTGTACGTTTAAAGAAAAGTAACATAAAAGCATAGTCACTTGGGCCCATCCCATCAGCGAGAGCATATGGGTAGGGAGCAACTCAAGAGAAAGGGTGTAGGTTGGCTGAGTGACAAAGAAGGACCATGTAGAAAATACACCAGCCTAGGTTTGGAGACTGGGACAAGGCTGAAACAGCTTGATCCCTAAGGCATTCTTCATTCATATTCCAAAGCCCTTCTCTGATGCAGTCAGACCCATTTCCTTTTGAACTTGTTCTGGCAGCCTTGATATATGAAGCAGTAAAGTAATGGACAGTAATGGATAGTACCAAAGAAGGTCCTTTCTTATCTGGCTCTCACAGAGTATTTCAATGATTGTAATAGTTTTGGGGGCTACTGGCAGTCTTTTCCTACATTATTCTCCAGCAGGTTACTATATATATCTATACCCAAGTCATAAAGGAAAGATTGATGGCATAAGTGTAAGCTCTTTAATTTTGTCAATGAAAATTATTAATTAAAAACATCAATAAGAAAACAAATCCCAGTTGGAGAAAAGTATTAATGGTACTCCATACTGTCATAGAAAAATGCAAATTAGGATTTTCCTTTTCCATAATTAGCAGGCATAAATCAAGATAAATTTTTAATTGATGAGAGCTCTTTCAACACTGGAGAAAGATATTGACCTTGTGGTAAAGGTAAGTACGAAGTACATTAAAAATCACCATTTTCTCAGTAATCAAGTTTACCTTTGTAATAACTTTGGACCATGACACTCCTTCAGAAATGCTGTCTGCTCAAAATTCTCCAAACAGCAGCACTGAATGGAATTCTGCTGGGGTAAGAGAATTGTGGCTGGGCAGTCAAAATCAATTTGTTCCTGTGATTGACATCAGGGCCTGCGTGTCCGCCAAGCTCTCTCATACCATCTGTGCTCTGATTATGATCAATAGATATTTGTGATATGCCCAGGAAATGTGCCATTTGATTACTTTTACATGGAAGAGGAGACAAAAACGTCTCAACTTGGAGTCTTCTAATGTGGCTGTAGAAGCTGGTTGATGAATTATTAGAATATAGAGTTTGCACTGATAAACTTTTGAACTTTCATTGAACTTGTAGATTAAGAATAGGCAGTTTTTCCAAGAGGAAAATTCACCAGACAACCAACAATTTTTCTTTCACATATTTAAGCAAGATGTTCGATCTGGTAAGGAAATAATAGTAATTTATGTCTTTGATAATTGAGAAGGATTATAGTTCTATACACAGAAAAAGCAACCATCACCCCAACCCTGTGAGTCATAAAGCCATTAAAGAAGAAGCTTCCAGCTTAAAAGCAGATGAACTCTCCAGATTTGGCGGATGGTGTTCTCCAAGAGGGAGTTGAAAGAGAGGAAAGAAAAATCCCCATCTACTTGTACAGTTAGGGCCTCCTTTCTGCCTTCCTTCCAAACAAGCATAATGACATTTTCAGGTTCATCTTGATCACACACAGTGAAAGAAAACACATACACACAGACTCATTTCTCTTTATGTACATGTGTTCTCTTGCATATAGCACCATACCCACACACACATACCACACACACACAGACCCACACTGACTCTCAATGGGAGGCAACCCTCCAATATAAGCAATGAAACTACCTCCTTCAATCTACAGCAACCCGTCATTCTCCAAACATCACTTGTCCCGTAATCTGTAGGAACAGCCTGGAACTCACTTAAAGGTTAAGAGAGAAGATTGCTGACACAGCTGGAAACATGTGCTTGGTACATTCAACTCATGACAAGAAATTATTTTACTGATAAAATAGAGTCAACTGAGATGAGGTTCTAGAGAGATGGGAATTACTAATTTTTCTGTGATGACACTCAACAGCTTGTATTAAAAATACACATTGGCTTATGGCTCTTTGTCTCAGTTGGTCCAATGCACCAGAGCCTTCAACTAAATCCTGGCCGCTCTAATGTTTTGCTGCCCTTATTAATGACAAATCCTATCATCTTCCTTCCCAGATTTCTTCACTATAATGCTTTTGTTTCTGTACAATTCAATTTGAGTCACTCCTACAATTATTTTTAAGAAAGTGCCTTGCTAAATGCTCAAAAATGAGAAGGGAGCAGGTATAGCTCAGTGGTTGAGTGCCTACCTCCATGTATGAGGTCCCAGGTTCAATACCCAGTACCTCCACAACAACAAAAAAATTACAAGTTGCTAGAAGCTGGGGTTTATAACATCTCAGGTGCCTTAATGCACGGCTGAGAAATAGCCAACAAGAATGAGGAACCTAGGGATGGGGCCAGCAGCTCCATTTCAGGGGTTAAAGTAGGCTATTTTGGTTGTAGGAACAGAGATTTATTCCTGTTTTCTCAAGGAATGGGGTTTAGAAGGTATTATTATGAGAACCCATGACCTAACATGGGACAGTCACCAAGAAACTGGGCCGGTCTAGGGATTCATTCTTCTCTCCATCCTTTTGCCTCTCATGGCGTCTTTACAACATCTGCATATCTGCTCGATCCTCCTGTCTCGATTTGGCTTACTCATAGTTTCCATTTCCTTACAGCTGTGGTTTGCACATGACCTCTCATGATCTTGACACTATCTCCTGGTGTGTAGTTTTAGCAACCACTGCTAACTGCCTTATTTGAATTTCTAAAAAGAAGAGAGCTAATTTAATTGTCCCTACTCACATTTCATGTGGCCACACCTCGGGTTACTGCTGCTGAAGAGAAGGATCCTTTCAGCTGGAGCATGGGTGGGGCAGTTCAATTTATAAGGGGCTTGCCAAGCACTCTGAAGGTTGGTATGCCTGGTTCATGGGATAATTGGGAAAGTTTCCATGGAGGAGATAAGAACTGAGATGGTCATGAAAGGATCCCATGCATGGGCAGGCAAAGATGGTGTAATAGTGGAGGTACCAGCACAGGCAAAGGCCAGAAATAGCGGAGTGAGGACTATGTGAATATTTGGGTTTAGCTAGAGCAGTGCTTCTCAGACTTTATGTGCATGGGAATCACCTGGGGGATCCTGTTAAGACACAGACTCATAGGTCTCCGGCCTGAGCTTCTGCCCCTTGAATCAACTCCTAGGTGATATTGATGGGTTGGGACACACTTTGAGTAGCAAGGCTAGAACAAAGAGTGTGTTAAAGCCATGAATGTCAAGCTAAAAAATTGGTACTTACTCTACTTGGGTAAATGATAATAAGCTTTGGAGGATTCAGGACAGAAGAATTATATTATCAGAATGATATAATCAAAGTGGTGTTAAAGGACAACTGATTTGGTAATATTTTGTGGGTTAAATCAGAAGAGAACTGGGCGATCAACTACTTAACAATTGTAAAGGCCAGGCAAGAGGTAATAAGGACTAAATTAGGATTATTGCAATGGAAGGGGAGAGGAAGGGTTATATTTAGAATATATAGCCAATTGAACGTGCCCTTCCCATTGTCCTTACCCAGTCTTGCCATAGTTGACAAGAGAAGTCACCTCCTCAGGCATTGTCTGGTGACATCTTTGTATGCCCTTCCGAGGGTGTCTGCTTTTCATTTTGAATCACATCTAAAGATACATCTTCTCTTTTACCTCTAACCCTTAATTTCATTCTCTCTGCCTAACTGCATTTTCTATTGTGTGCAACTTGCTGCATGATTTAACTATATTACAACCACATAACTATGTTACTTAGCTATTATTTCATTGTGTACCAGTAACCAAATTCAGTAACTATATTTGTTCTAATGACGATTTTTATAGGAAGCCTGACTGAAGGGCACTAGGATATGAATTAAGGTCTATTACTGCCTTACCATCAGGAAAATGATGTTTGTTTGCAGTTCACTTAAGTACATAGCTAAAGAAATTTAAAGAGGGCTTAGGGAGGGTTCAACTGAAGTCTGGATATGAAGATGGACAGATAATCTAAAGACTGTGCTTTGGTTCAAGATCCCAACAAACAGCTATTACATTATGTAGTAGGGACATTCCCCGAAATCATATATCAACAGGGAAAAAGGAAAGATAGACCCTATATTAGAATTCAGACCCTCTGTTGTTACCCAGCTTACATAGACTCTACTGTACATTTAAAACCGAAACAAAAGACAAGCTTGATGTTAGCTATATCCAGACTAGAATTCTTAAGGCTAAAGGCTTCGTAATATCCTGAGATTGTGGATATAAATGAAGAAATCTGTGTGGTTCAAGTTGTTTTGAAGTTGAACTCTGAATGCTGTACTTTGGTTATCTGATTACACTTTTGAAGTCCCTGCACATTCAATAATTTATACATCAATTAGGACTTTAAATCCAATTGTTTTACTACTAATGGGATGGGATTTTGTGCATACATGTGGGCTTATAATTCAAAACCAAGCAGTTGTCACTGATCTAAAAACAAAATAACAACCAAAAAAATTGTCCTTTGTTAAAAAAGAAATGGGGGGAGGAGAGAGAAGGAAGGAAGGAAGGAAAGAAGGGAGGGACGGAGAGAGGGAGGGAGAGAGGGAGGGAAGGAAGGAAAGGAAAGGGAGGGAGGAAGGAAGGAAAGGAAAGGAAGAGAGGAAAGAAAGGAAAGAGAGAGAGAGAAAGAAAAAGAGAGAAAGAGAGAACGAAGAAAGAAAGAAAGAAAGAAAGAAAGAAAGAAAGAAAGAAAGAAAGAAAGAAAGAAAGA
>JAKSZT010054471.1:843297-900128 GCA_026826555.1 Tolypeutes matacus
AGAAAGAAAGAAAGAAAGAAAGAAAGAAAGAAAGAAAGAAAGAAAGAGAGAGAGAGAGAGAGAGAGAGAGAGAGGGAGGGAGGGAGGGAGGGAGGGAGGAAGGAAGGAAGAAGAGGAAGGGAGGAGAGAGAGAGAAAAAGAAAGAGAGAAGGGGAGAGGGGAGGGAGGGGAGGAGAGGAAGACATTGTCCAATAGAGCAATTTTGATTACACAAGAACATAATCAGAGTAAGGAACATAATCAAGGAAATATTCCCAAAGGAAATCAAGATTAAGATGCATGCTTCGGCTTCTTCCTTCAAGTGCCAACCTCCCAAGCCCACAGGTCATTTTATTTGACAATGTCACATCAATTCAGATTTCACAATGTGCTCTTAACTTTGGAATCTTAATGTGCTGGCTGGAATTAGCCATGTCTTTGGAGGGGAGTCTGATCTTGACCACATGTTCCCTTTGGAGAGATTCCTGGTTAGTTGGAGGCATGAGCAAGATGCCTTGCCATTCTAGTAAATGGGAACCCAGGAAGATATATGTATGTATACCATGTATACATGTGGCATGCATTTCCAGATACTTGGAACTAGGCTTTGAAGAGAATATGAATTCTGGAAAAGGATTCCATGTTCAATAGGAAATGGGACTTCATGTTTTCACTGAAGGAAATGATAATGGGCAAAATTCTCTGTCCCTATTATTAGAAGCAAAATGGAGGTTGGTCCACTAGAAAGCTGCAGGGGAGAAAGGGGAAGAGTAGTGAGAACCTGTGTGAGTTATTGGGCATCAAAAAGAAACCAAGGTATTACCAGGCACACTTCCTTTCCTCAGTTTCACTCCATGTTGGGGCTCAAGATTCTGGACACATTTCAGAATGTTTTGCTCAATATCCATTCCAATCTTCTCCAGGGGATATACCCTATATGCTGCAGAAACTAGAAAACTAAAAACTCATTGCCATTCTCCCCTGCAGTGAGGGTTCCTGACAGGATTAGTTCCTGCCAATCTGACACACTTGCACAAGACCTCAATTTAGAGCCCAGTTAGGTGAGACACATAGTACCAGGTCTTTGTGTTGTTGGCACAGATGCTGGCAGAGGCAGAGGGTTCCACAGTCAGCCTTCCCCACTCATATCAGGGACAGAGTAATTCTGGGCGCTGAGAATGGTTTCTGGAAGCTCAGATTAGAGCCTGCTTGTCCAACCCTTCCAAAATATGTGTAATGCCTGGTTATTAATCCCCTCCTGTTTTAACTAGCTAGAGTGATTTCTGATGTCTGAAGTGGAACCCTGCCTGAATGGGTAACGTCAGAGTCAGACTTAGCATACTGGACACGCAAGGTGAGTCATTTTTTTTAACATCCTCCTCTATTTGACAAAATTATTTTCAGTAATAATCATGTACTTATTAATATCTCCACTTTGTTCTTTAGTTTTAAAAGAATAATTTTAAAAGAATAAATTTCAATTTTAAAGATATTAATCAAATCCAGTAAAATATCTCATGTATGATATTTGCACTTACTAAATTTGAAACACAAATTAAAATTCCAAGTAGTCACATAGAATGACAGAATAAAATTAACTCAGGTTTTGTTTCCTGGCTTTGCAATCACTGTGCTATCGTTTATCTACTGTTTAAATGAAGAAATACCTAGTACCACAGCAGTCAGAGACACAAACTGTGCCTGAAGCAAGCACGAATGATTCCAAACTCTTCTTACTGGGAGTTCACCTAATTAACTTTCATGTAGAAAATAATGTTTATTAAAGAATAAGTAATAAAATATACCAACTTGCATATCTAAAATAATTATATGGACATACATGCACACATATATTAAATATAAATAATTAAAATTCAACAGTTACTGCAGCAATTATTTAGAACTTGGACCAACATATGATTTGGGGGGAGGAGTACTTTATCAGTGGCATTGTGTTGGGGGTAATAAAAAATAAACTGTCTAATAGTTGGTTTGATTCTTGTTCCTAAACTCTCTACAATCACCCCTCATTGGTGTACCAGCAAGGACTGCTCTCACCCCAAACTTGGCACACTGAGGCCCAGATATCAGCAGGTAGGCTTGAGCCCTGAAAGAACCTGTCTCCAAGGCTTGTAGCCTGCAAGAAGGGTATGGCCGAAGGGGAAGGGCCTCCACCACCAGGCACCTCTTCGCATACCCAGGAAACTCAGTCTGAGGCCCTTGTGACTCTGCAAATCCTCAACTATTGCTGAAGCCAGTTGCCTTTGGTGAAGAAGAACCGAGAGCACAGAATTCTGTTGAAACCCTGGTGCTGACAGTCACCAAGTTCTCAAGAGTGAAGTGACTCACCCACCTCCATGCGGAAATGTGTGCTTCAGCACAATTAAAAATCATTTCATGTTGTAAGCCCTGGAGGTCACACACAAAAGCTGAAACCATAACTATTAACTCTGCAAATGCCAAAATCCCGCTTTCACCTAAAACCCTGGGGTTCCTCCATTTGCTATGCTGAGGTGCAGTGCCCCATGTCTGCAGGCAACGGGGAGGAGCAAAGGGCTCCAGGAGAAGCATGCAGCCCCTTTGGAGGGGCCGGGACCCCGGCCGCTGCCTTTGGTGACAGCCTCTCTGGGAGAAACTTTAAGTCTTTGGGGGCAGAGACTGAGTTTATATCCAGATGACCTCACGGTACAAGTCTGAAGAAAGACTAATTTCCCAGTTCCAGAGAAACTTGTCTTTTCTACTCTATGTGAGGGAGATTTAACAGAAAGGGGCAGACTCACTGAGTGTGGATAAAAGCATAAGCTGATTTGAACACTGGCTCCCAAGACCCAGTGGTAATCGAGGGAGATCTCTCTAGACAAAGAGGAAAGCAGTTACTCACCACCCGAAGGAGGGAACCGCGCAGTGGGGAGCAAGAGGCAGGTAGGCAGGTCCTGATAACCAAAGGACCCTCAGAAGGCTGTGACCTTTCTCCTCCAGCCCACAGAGCGATGTCCATCGTCCATCCGCAGGTCCCCGGAAATACGAGTACAGCAGTAAAGGCTGCTGCCAAGCTTCTTGCCAGGCACTGCCCTAGAGAGTGAAGCTAGCACCCCAGCAGTAGGACCAGGGGTGTGCCCTGTAGTTCCACAGAATGGCCCGGCAACAGGGGCAGGGCAGTCTAAGGGTGCGGCTAGCACCCAGGTGTTTGGGGGCAGGACTGTCCTGGCACAGGCATTTCAGGCAGAGCACTGGTGCCTAAATTCAGGTTGCTGTGTCAGTGTCAAGTAGTGTCAGCCAGGCTCACAGCTAAGGACTACAGGACTTATTTACTCTAGGGAATGGTCTGCTGGCCAAACAGGGAAAGGCTTGTGACAAAGGCACCTTTGTTGAAAAGGGGCTTTGTCCCAGCTAGAGGATTGATCCAGGCACCCCTTATCCTATTACCAGGCACCAGCCCAGGGTTGGGAAGCCATATAAGTCCAGCTCACCCTGGGATGTTTCAGGGGAACTCAAACTTAAGTTTCAGCTGCCTCAGGCTTCATGGCTGTCTGACATGGTATGAATCACCTATCTTCTCTGAGCCCCAGCCCCCTTTTCTATAAAATGGAAATGATTAATGTGAATTAATCACTTTCCCCTGTCTCCAATGCTGAGTACCCTAGGGTGGCTGGAGGCCCTGAATATCCCTGTGATGTACTTATGTCTCCTCTGGCAGGCAAAAATATGTGGTCCTTTTAACACATGTATAATAAGTAAAGGCATGAGTCTGTAGAGGATCCTAGGATCCAAACAGCCTCCCTGTTGGGAGGTGGTAAAGAAACCCACCTCCCACTAGGAGAGCAAAGGAAGGATGTCTGTCCCTTCTCCTCCCTCCCTAGAAAGAGAGAAGCAAGCACCAGGCTTGGCCAAGCCCACACTCCCACTCTAAACTTGGAATCTCAAGGACGTGAGAGGAAGGCTCAAGGTGGATGGAGACTCCACGCATCCTCATGGTGGTGGAGCCAGCCAAGAGTCCTGCAGTGCTGAGGTCCAGGGAGGAGGGGGCTCCAGCAGACTGTTCCCGGGGCTCGGGCCTGGGCTGTGCTTTTGCTGCCCCGACTCTGTTTTCTGGCTGCTTTTCTAAGCATGGTTCTCCAGCCTTCGTTCAATTCTCTAAGCTACTGGATAACCTTCCAACACATTCCTTTTCTGCTTAAGGTAACCAGATTTGGAGACGTTGTTTGTAACCAGGATTCTGCCTGGTTCTGATAATGGATACAGTGAGGGAGGGAATTACCTAATATACAGAATTTGTTTTACTCTGTCTTTGCAAATATATCTCACTGCATTCGTCAAAACTGAAAATGGGAAACAGCTTATACCCGATGATAGTGAAATGGTTAAATACTCTCTGATTCATTCACCTGAAAAAGTAAGCAGTCATCAAAATAATGGGTATGAAGGTGACACGATTAGATTGTCCAGTGAAAGTAGGATGAGAGATTGTATGGGCAGGACACTTTACCCTCCTGCCCGCAGGATACAAGCTCCCTGGGGACTAGAGTTTTAGCTATTTTGTTCAGGTTCCTGTCTTCAGACCCTGATCATAGTAGGCACTCAACTAATACTTTGAATTAATTAATTAATTAATTAATGAACGGACTAATGAACTATTTCAACAGGAAGGAGGGAGGGCAGAAACTACAAAAACCTCCTTAAATGTTATTAGTGACTGTTTTAGGTTAGGCACATTTTTTAAAACCGTTGTTTTCTTTTCTCTATTTCCAGCACGTTCCTTCCTGTGGTAGATGACTCAACTTCCCCTTATAATTATGTCCCCTCTCAAGAGTCCTAAGTTGTGATAAGAGCAAAAGAATGTTTGCTCCCCTTGCCTAGTAGAAATGCTCAGCTGAAGCCATCCATTAAGTGAGGCTGCCTCTGCTCCTGCATTAACACCACATTCCCGTGGGCAGCAGGCGCCCTGTGACCTTCACAGCCGCAGCCAGAGGCTTGAAGCAGGAGACTCTGTCTGGGCCAATAACGCATCACCAGGTGCCCAGGCCAAGTCAAAGGCCTTCCCTCCCTCCTCAGGTTCCGTTTGGTTGCCATCCCCTCTGCTTCCTCAGCCTGGACTTTGTCAGCAGCCCTGCACACCACGGAGTCTAAACAATGGCAGATACATTAGCCAGAGGGAGTTCAAAGGGGTCAGCCCCCCATCAGATTGGCATTCAGCTGAGGCCGCCACCAGCTTAGCAAGTGGGATCCTGTCCCACTTCAGAATGACTAAGCAGGGAAGTAGAGGAGTCAGCACTCTGCGGAAGTCAGGAGGTCAGCTTCGGGCCGGCCCTGAGCTCCTGCAGCAGGAAAGGAAACAAATGACCAGGTGAGCTGTGAGGAAATGAAATCTGATGCACATCCAGTGTCAAGGCTGGCTGTGGACACCTGGGTAGGACCACCATCTTAAGACCACCACAGACTTGCATTCACAATTATAGTCATATTCCCTCTCTCCGTCTCTCTCTCTCTCTTTCACTCTCTCTCTCTTTCTCACACACACACACACACACACACACACACACACACACACACACACACACCCCTCTGTCTCTCTCAAGCATATAAAGCCATGCGAAGGAAAATGCTAGACGGAGAGAAAGAAGACACACATAAAAGACACACCCTGCACAGGCTCTGATTGGTTTCCTTCATACCCTTTTCTTTCCTGTAGCTGCCGCTTCCCTTCTCATATCATGCTCCATTCCAGTTTGATCCAACCTGAGACTACAAGCCCCAGGCTCCATAGCATACCCTCTCGCTTCCCCCCCCCCACTATGGCTGTACTGCAGGGTTTGGCAGCTGGCCCACAGTGCAGCCCCAGCTGGGCAGCCTCTGTCCTCAGAGGCCTGGGTCCCAGCTCTCCAGGCTCTCTCCTTCAAGTTCCTGAGGTACCAGAACCAGATGGACAGTGGCTCCTCTTCAGAGTTCTGGGTCTAAGTTCCAAGCTCCACAAAGCTCCTGAAGTACATGAACCAGCCAGGCAGCCCCCCTCCAGCAGAGACCTGGGCCCCAGCTCTGCAGGGCCCCTGCTCCAAGATTCTATGTTCTAATAACCCCAGTTCCTTCCTTTGTTTCCCCAGCCTCTGGGGTGGTAGCTGCCTCCTACAATTACTACATCTGAGATACCTCAGTGTCCCCTTTTTATCTTTTCAGTCTGCCCATACCAGTTTAATTAATTCCCTTCATTAAATCCTCTCTGTTAAAATAACTATGGTGATCAACTCTTTATCTAAATACTGTCTACCTATCAAAGTTCTTTCTGGAGTGGCATTTACAGTTTTGGTTTCCTTGGTTACTCTACTGCACTCAATTAAAATTTATCGACTTTTTTCCAATTATACTTTAATTTTATAATTGTTGGGGGGTGGGGGAACTGTGATGGTTTCTTGTTTTCCTAATTGGACTCTTACTGATAGAGGAGAAAAGCAAGTTGGAAAAGACGTGTCAGGTAGAACATGCAGTTAAGACAGGTACCTGGGTGGTCAGGTGGAATAGCCCATCGCCTCCACTCCTGAGTTGGAGAAAAGAGCTTCTCATCTGGCACATTCAAATGGCACTCATCAAGGAACTGAGTTCAAGACCTAACTGGAAGTCATCATCCACTAAGCTGCCCAAGTAGTGACTGTTACTTCTATTCTGAGAAGTTTTAAGTACAGCTGAATAGTGGACGAACATATGCCTTTTAAATAGCCAGGGATTCCAGAACAACTGAAGAAAGAGAGTCTTGATAAGGGAAAGAAGACCTAACAGGAGAAAAGAATGCTGCAGAAAGAGTATAAAGAAGGAATTAAGCAACCTAACTGTTCATAGAAAAAAGACCAAAAGGAGGCCACCACACTCCAGGTTGGGAAGGGGAAGACTATTAAAATCACAGGTGGTTGCAATAACCATACATACATTCAGTACTGAATTTCCAATCCCTATCTCCATACTTTGGGAGCAATTAGTCTCGGGTGAAAAATTGCACTTGCAGCTAATTGCACCTGCAATTACCTACTTCCGGGTACAATTAGCCACTTGAACCTAATTCTGAGTGTGCAAGTGTTTAATTGCATATGTGAGGAGGTGATTCCAGACACAGTTAGTTGTGCCCTCAGTCTTTGCACCTGCAACTAATTGTGACTAATAAAACAAGTTCTCATGCAAGTCAGGTTGAAGGCACATATGGTGACCATGTTTGGGGAACCAAGAATTGGATTGGTTGGGCTAGTAGATGCACAAGTATACTAAAGGGGACAGAGGGACAAATTATTAGAAATAGTCATTCTTTGGATCTACACTCACATTTTCTAGGCCCTCTTCCCACAGTTATGCTCCTACCAGATTATGGAAAATAAAGTCAGCTGATTAAAGGCAGGCACCCTGCCTTGGCTGGCATAGATATTTACAAAGATAGAGTAACTCTTCTGCTCACATCAGGTCAGAATTTCATTCCAGGCAATTCCTCATTATTTAGGATAACTCTTATAAGGTCATTCAAAATACTTTGGCAATAAATGTTTACTGAACCTCTACTACATGTGAGGCACTGTGCTAAGTCATGGAGTAAATGTGGAGATTAATAGAAATGGTTCCTGCCTTCATTTCAGTTCAGTTCTACAAATACTAACTGAGTACCCAGTATCTGCTTGGCATACCAAAGTGCTCATGTGCTTATTGGACAAATCCTTTTACTCAATCTTTATACAAACATCTATTTATCAAGGCCTCTTGGAACCCACATTCAAGTATGGAAGAAAGACGTTAAACAACTATATAAACAACTATATATACAGTGTCTTTATCACGGGGGCTGTGAGAGTATATGTTGGGGCCTGTCCTGGGATGAGAGTTCAGGGTTGGCTTCCCCAAAGAATTGATGCTTGAGCAGAGATTTAAAAGATGAATAGGACTCACCTGAGCAAGGGGATAGGGTCCCAGGCAGAGAGAATGAATCTGCAAAGTCTCTGAGGCAGGAAGGTGCATGCCACTACTGACAAATGGGAAGAAGGCCAGAGTGGCTGGAGCAAGTAAGGGGAAGTGGGTTTTTGTTTAGGTGATAAATACCCAAAAATATGCCTCATGAGAGAACCAATGATAGTCACCTGCCAGAATGGAGGGTGTTGTGTGGCCTCTCGGCATTAGCCAATGAGAAATCTTGATGTGAGATATTTTGTTCACTTCTTCCTCTAATCTCACCATCACCAACCTGGACCCTGGAAGATCCAGAAAGGAGAAGAGGTAGAGGGATAATTAAATTGCACATCAACTCCTCCTTCTCCACTGCCCATTCCTGAGCTTAAGCTTAAATAAGTAACTTTGATTTGGAGGTGAAACTGAGGTTTTACATTAAGTTGAATTGGACTTTCAATACTTGAAAATAAATCTCATGGTCAAAATTGTGACTGTTCTAATAGTTGGATGTGATCCAGAAAGCTAGGGGCTCTGTGTGAGATGTCTTTAAAGGATGGGAAAGAGGGACACCCCTGAGCATATTTGAACACCTAGTGGGAGAAACGTATAACCACTTTGTGACTGAGCTCTGTTGACTTAGCCCATCCAGTGAGCCATTTATACATAGATAGGGATGATGCACATGACCTCCAACAAACAAGGGTGGAAAGGAAGGGAAGGTTCCACAAAGATTTAAGGACCAGTAGGGTTTGGATAGAGAGGAGGGACCAGGCATCACAGGAGAAGAGTGGTGAGAACACAGGGGATGGAATCCATTCTCTCTATTGGGTGGGAAGCCACGAGAAGCCTGGCCTGGCTAGAGTGGATGGTCTGAGGTGTGAGAGGTAGGCTTGTGTGGGACATAGGCTAAAGCCAGATGGAAGAATGCCCTGAATGCCAGGAAATAGAAGTTAGGTTGAGTTAGCATTAAACCTGGTTTCTCTTCCAGATTCCTAACAAGAAGCAAAATGACTTGGTTTGAACCCAAAGTGAGAGGTTCATCTATGCAAGCTCCCTTCTCAGGCTGAGATCATGACCTTTCCCCTTTCCCATCCTCGCCTTTCTTCTCTGTGTATTGTCAAGAGGGGATGGTGAGAATCATCATTGTGAGGACATTCCCTCCTTATTTTGGCTTCTTCACCAGCACTCCAGCCAGGATGGTACACAAGCATGCAAGTCTTAAAAGATTCTGGGAGAGTAATAGAACCCCCCCATTTCCTCCATTCTCTCTGGGTAAGAGACTGGCTCAATGCTCATCATTCAGTTACTTCTTCCTTGGCACAGGAAGACTATATTTCTCTGCCACCCTTAGAGTTAGATGAGTTATGTGATTGGGTTCTAGTCAAGTGCCCAGTACAGGCCTGGCTCCTCAAATATTCAATGCAATTGTCCACTCATTCTCTCTTTCCTATTCATGAGGCTAGAAATAAAGGATTTGGAGATGGTAGAGACACAGGATGACAAGACTCTGTCCTTGCTCAGAGATGAGCCACAAGACCTGCACCAGACCACCTGAGCAAGAAATAATTGAATGGCTTTGTTAAGCTACTGAGATTTGGCGGTTATCCATCCCTGCAGCAGAGCCTAGTCTACCTTCACCTCTCTCTCCACCCCAGCCCTGGTGTCCCCTACTCTTTTATTTCCCTCCCTTCTGTACACTTCCCCAACCCTCTTGGCCCTGGCCTTTCTTGAGACACTCTTGAACGTTCATACAGAGTATTCACAGCTGTAGCAGAGGTGGGGCAAGAAGACCCACAGAAAAGACTTAGGCCCTGTCTTCCTCAAACACGTGGTTCTAATGCCACTCACCAGCCTCACTGTTCCCTCTTCCAGAATTCTCCTCCTCCACATCTTCAATCAGGTGGCCTCTCCTCGGCTGAGATGACCCTTTCTCAGAGAAGCTTGCTTTAGTGCTGCAAAGGTCATGCTACTCTTCCTAACTGCTTTGAAAAGCACTTATCAATGCACGAAAGCATCTGATTTGTTTATTGTCTTTCTCCTTCTGAGGTGTCATCTGCATGAGAACAGGACTTGGTTTTATATGTTTCTGTTCCTTTAGTGTCATAACATGCCCAGCCACCTGCTGCGACATGAATGAATGAATGAATGGAAGAGTATAAAGATTCATCCTCTAGGTTATCTAGTCTCACTTGCTTTACAGATGAGGAAATTGAGCCTTTGTCCCTGAAAATAAGAAACAGAAATGCAGCTAATGCAACTCCACCATGCTGGTTCTTTCTGGAGTGCTGAACTTGAATGTGATTTATTCAAATGAAAACTCTGGGGGAATTGTTTCAGAGGGATCCATAAAACAAATGTCATTTTCACCTGGAGAATTCACCCAACCTCTAACCAATTTCAAATATAGTGCTTTAATGCAGATTTGACAAATTTGAAATCTCTTACACAGAGCCATTCATCATCTAATGTGTGCCTGCCCTGCACCACAGTTTAAGTTATAGCTTTTTAATGGGGTAAAACACTTCTATAAAAATCATCAAAATACCTTAAACCAAAACTGCCTATAAGAAATTGATGAGTTTCAAGCATTGATTCAACCCCTGAAAACGTCAACCTTGCCATTGGCACCATGGGCGCTTCTAATAAAAGCAGCTAAGGAGGTATAATGAATATCTAATGAACCATTTTGTATGTCTATGTGGTTTCTCGAATTGAAAATAAATCAATGAGCCTTACAGAATGCATATTTTAGTAGTATGTTCATAAACAATAATCTTGATCTTCTATCATGGTTCAAGTGTCATTCTTTTTATAACACGACTAAAGATTTAATAACTTATTTTATATATACATAACCCCGAGCTTCAAAGGAGAGGGCAACCTAGTCCATGGTTGATATTTAAAACATCGTGGGGCATGGAAGCTCTGTGGATCATAAAAACCACTTACAATCTAACAGAGAACATACAGCATATAAATAATAACTAGTAAACAAAGTCACAGGAATGTCCATGAGTACGTTACCAGGAGAAAGCCTAGACTGGGTGCCATGGAGACTGAGGAAGGAAAACTGGCCCTGATGCATATTGCCTTTCCGAGGCCCTGTAGCTGAGCCCATGCATCTAGCCCTCCTGTCCAGGTCAGCCAAAAGGCAGCTGGTCTCATCGGACTGGAACAAGCTCCTCCTGCAAGCTTGGTGTGTTCACCTAGAGACCTCCTCCATGACCCTGCCAAAGGTTTTGGCTGTGTTGTCCCACCCGCTTCCTCAGCTGGAAATGGGGTGAGTTTGCTTCACCTCCTGTTGGCATGGGCTCAAACCCTACAAGCCAAAGCTGCCGCTCTATCTCAGCAACTCCCCTTCCGGAGGCCAAATATAGCCATCCCTTTCCTGGCTCCCAAAAAGTTCCAGTCAGACTGCTGTGCACAGTAACAGGCAGCCAAAGGGTGTCTCACCAGCCCATCCCACAGCCAAAAATAATAACATAGCCACTTGGTTCGTTTTTGGTTTTGTTTTCTGTTGTTGGGACTTCGTGTTTTAGAGTTATTTTTTGTTTTGGTTTTGGAGTTTGTTTTGTTTTTTGTCTTTTGAAAGTAAACTGAGTAACTGAAAAAGTTGCTACATCGATTTCCCACATTAGGCACATGGATTTAGCTCCATTTGTGGTGGGTCATGACCAGAAAGGTATTCGTCTCTTAAATCTACCCAGTCGCCTACACAAAAGGAGAGTCTGGCAAGTGCATCTCCTCCCCACTCCATCCAGCAGTGCCTCCTCCTCGGCCAAGCTCAGGATGGGAACCAACTGCCTGGCTGCAATTTCTCCTCAGCCCAACTGGAGGGCCTGGTATGTGACTCATTTGTGGGGCTGGTAGGGACAGTGCCATGCCTATACCCATGATGCACCTGGGAAACAGCCCCAGAACTCTGAGTTCAGTGGCCTCCCCAAGTACTAAAATGACTTAAATTTTTTATTTATTACTTTGAAAGTACACAGTGTTCAACAACAACCACGGGAAGCGGCTGTGGCTCAATCAGTAGGGCTCCCGTTTACCATATGGGAGGCCCCGGGTTCGGTTCCCGGGACCTCCTGGTGAAGGCAAGCCCTCCCGCACGGCGTGGTTGGCTGACCCAGCGAGCACAAACATCAAGGGGGGGATAAATGAATAAATAAATAAAATCTTTAAAAAAAAAAAAAAAACCAAACCCCCTTTTGATCTGCTTCCTGACACACAAGGATCTTGTCAACCAATTTGTGCAGGCCGACAGACATATCTTGTTAAATCTTACCTAGCAGCTGATATTAAATTGTAGCATACTAAAGAGATCCAGGCTGGGAGAGATGATTGTCTTCTCCATGCCCTGTTTCCAAATGCAATGAATAAGAAGCAATTTTCCAAAACTATATTGGTAGAGCATCTTTGTACTTTTATTCTACAAAGGCAAAATATTTTCTGGCATTATATTTTCACCTGGGGAAAAAAATACTCCCTCAATTTCTACATGTGAGTGCATATCACACAGATACATCTCATTCCTTGTCATGTTGTATGCTGTCCAATAAATAATTTATGCATTTAATTTATCAGTTTTCCTGTGTGTGTGTGTATGTGTGTGTCCTAGGTGCTAGTGCCAAAGATGTCTAAAAAAAAACAAGCAACCTCTTGGGTGTTTCTCCATCATGAAATGAGTGAAAAGTGATGAGGTCCCTGCTCTTTACAGAAAACCAAACACTAGTCTACACCAGAAAAGGGCATTACACCAAGCATTTCACATTGCATATTTTCCGAAATTGTCTCTCCCTACCTTATTTTTCCCAAGTAAGATTTTCATTCCAGGACCACTAGGATTAGAGGGATTATGACTCCTAAATTTCAATTCATTGTATTTAAGTTGCCTTTCCTTTGCTTCCCCCTTGGAAAATACATCATGCTGTCATCAATAACTGCTTCTATGCACCTGGCAGTGCGAAGCTTGGTACCAGGTGTGTGTGTTTGGCAGTTCTCACCCCCACTGCTGTCCACAGGCATCCAACTTGGCTTTGAATGTGATCATCACTCACTCCCCCATGTCAGCAGCATCTTGGGGTGCTACCAGCATGAGGACAAGCAGCAAGAACCAACCCTACAGCCCAGCTGCTCTGGTGCAAAGTCAGGCGAGTACATCTCGCTTGTGCTTGCCTCCAAACCTTGGTCACCTCTCTCCACCCACCTTCCCCATTTGGAAGGCTGTTGTGTTTCATGGGTGCCATGAAAGAATGGCAAGGATGATGGGCTCTTAGAGTAAGGGATCTCAAAAAGAATCTATTCGACCAGCTTATTTTAAAGATAAGGAAATGGAGGCCCTGAGGGGTTAAGTTCCCTGGTGAAGCTCATGCAGGTAGTTGTTAGCAGAGCAGAGCCTGGGATCAAGTATCTGAAGCCACTCTCTACTACACCAGTGCCTTTCAAACATATTAGCTCAATCCACACTAAGAAATAAATTTTACATCATGACCCACACACATGTACAAATGTTTCACAAAACAATACTTACCTTTACTATACATGAGACACTTCGATAATTTTTGTTGTAGTATATTCACTTTTTAAAATGTCAGAGCTTGCATTGGTAGCTTCAACACTAAAATTGGAACAATACAGAGATGTGTGTGGCCCCTGCACAAGGGTAGCATATAAATTTTTCATATTTTTTGCAAACTTACTAAATGTTACATTTATTTCCAGGGATAATAATTATAGGTATACAGCCCTTGAATTTACATTTTTCATAATAAGATACTACCATTTGAAAAATATTTGCTTAATACATTTCTACTGCATGTCTAGTAAGGCGGGGTTGAATTAGATACAGTGAGGGGTCCCTTCCAGCTCTAAGCTGTCATGCTTCTGGTAAGGAATGATCTTGCTGACAAAATGTCCTCAGTTCTGAAAGGCAGGATGATCGAGTAGATAGAACACTGGACTTAGAGTCAAAGCCCAGGGTCTAGTCCTGGCCCCACCACTTACTAAATGTGTGATCTTGTGTGAGTTTTCTCTGGGTTTTTGTTTTCTCCTCTGCAAGATGAAGCTAATGGCAATTGACAGAGCTATGAGAACTAAATGAAATAATGCAAATGAATGCAGTAGAAACTCTCTCTACAAGTCTTGTCCTAAAATAGCAGTGGTCTTAAATTCTCACATTTCAGAGAAATGTGGGGTCTCAAGATGTTTCTGGATTCTCATCAAAACACCTGCATAATGCATTATGAATAAATTTAGTATAAGAAAGAAAAACCACATGCTGCAATTGGATCATTTTTAAATGCTTTTGCAGGTGTTTGGAGAAGAGGGGTTGATCCTAAATCTTGAAGATGTTCAACCTCGAAAAAGTAGAAGTCATTATGAACACAGATGATGCCATGCCCTTGAAAGGGAAAGGTGATGAGACTCAAATAAAAAAATGTATTCAAGAAAGGTTGCTACAAATAAGTGTGAAGAGGAAAACCTGAATGAACATATGGCAACCGTTCAGATGGAGTAGCCATGCTGAAGGCTGGTGAGACAAGTGTTACAGAGTGAATGAAAAGGAAGACAGAGTTCCAAATGCACCAAATGCTACTCCAGCTACTTTCGAAGAAGGCATCTTTCTAGGACAGGAATTCTTAACCTTTTTTGCTCCATGGACCCCTCTGCCAGTCAGGTGAAAACCATGGACCTCTTCTCAGAATGTAGCGGCAGATAATTTTATGACACTCAACTAGCGTCGGGTCTAACAACTACCATAATTTCAAAGTATGGATGAGCGTAAGTGATTTTTCAAGATATGCAACAACTGTAATGTGGTATGAAATGAATACTACTGCAATTTATTACAAACATTCAGGAGTGAAGGGAATGCTAGATTTCAGGTAAAGGTCAGAGAAAATAAAGATAATAAGTTGATTTTTTTTTTCAATTCAAGCTCACAGACCCCCTGCAATCTTTCTGTGGGCCCCTTGAGTGTCCATGGACCCCTGTGAAGAACCCCCATTCTAGGAGGGGCTTGTGCTTCATTTCATTATAGTCCAGGCTTGGAATTGCTAATTCCAACTAAAGAAGATAAAAAACTGGGATAGAAATTATTGGTAAAAACATTCAAACTGTCTCCAATGACCTTTCCAAGAATGAAAGTGTAGAAGGGTCATTGACAGCTGGGAACATTCTGCAGAGCTCCTCTGAAGTCGGTTATGATGCCATGCGCAGAGATTTTGTGAATAGGGTGGAAAAAGGCATCGTTGGCCTTACTAAGGTAGTAAGGACTGCTTCATTGGATGCTGCTGCTGTAGTGTCTCTATTAAACAGAGCACAAGTTGTCATCATGAAAATCCTAAAGAGGAGAAGGGCCCAAGCATGGGCAGAGTAGATGGAGGTAGTGTGTTCTAATTTCTAAAACAGTGCTTAATTACTTTTAATGAATGAATGAACTAGGAAAGTCAAAGCTCTCTTTCTCACCAATAACCTCAGAGAAATAACTTGGACAAATAAAAAAGTTTGCCTTATGTTTAAGAAAATCATTAGAACCTTCAGTTACTGATTTCAGTTGTCAAAATATACAGTGGTTTATGCCTGTCATTCTCCATGCCTATAGATTACTTATTTCATGTTTTTTTAATGAAAAGACATTTGTACATTCCTTCCAAAAAAAAAAATGCTGGCTGGACTCATACAATTGATCATACAACCCACCAGACAGAGGGTTTGAAAGTGCAGCAGATGCAATGGGTGAAGGGCCGTGAAGGGCTTGTGCAGGTCCCTCTGGTTTCCCTCTTGTCCCACACACTCCCCTCCAGCCTGCTCCGACCTTCTCCTCTGGCACCTGCCCTCATTGTGGCCCTCACTCTAAAGGCTCTCCCAGTCCCCTCTGGAACCTCTGTGTCCTGGTGAGCAAACCTCCTGTGATGGTTAGGCTAATGTGTCAACTCGGCCAGTAATTGTGTCCAGGTGTTAGGTCCAACAAGCACTGGGCTAATTGTAATACAAGAGCATTTATGGACTTCGATCACCAGTGAGTTGACTGCATGGATGGCTGATTACATCTGCATCAATCAGGGAGATTGCATCAGCAATGGGTGACGCTTTTATCCAATCAGTTGAATGCCTTAAAAGGGGAAATGGTTTCAACATTCGGAGAGAATTTCCCAGCTCGTCTTTGGACAGCCACCTTCTCCCAGAGACTCATCAAGGACCTTTCATTGGACTTTCATCAGAGTCCCTGGTTTGCAGCCTGCCTGCGGAACCTGGACTTGTGCATCCCCACGGTCGCGTGAGAGACTCCTTTAAAATCTCATATAATTGACAGACATCTCCTGTTGATTCTGTTTCCCGAGAGAACCCTGACTAATACACCTCCCTCAATGCCAGCCTTGGGGATGGGGGAGGTGGGGATTGCACTCCCTATTTCCACTGGAGCCTGGCTTTCTCACCAGGACACTGCCCAGCCCACCCTGGCCTGCATTCCCCACACCACAGGGCCTGGAAAGGGAGGATATGTATCCTCCCTGCCCTTCCGAAAGAAGTGGCTCTTCTACCTTCATTTAAATCCCTCTTCCTTTCCTTTTGTACCATCTGCTTGCCCACCACCATGCCCAGATCCCCAGATCTTGCCATCAGCTCGGTTTCTTTAATATCCATGTGGACGACACATCCACACACTTGCCCACCACCTCCTTCATTCCCTCCCTCTGCTGGTTGCATGCCTAATTTTGGAATTATCTAGAATTATTCCACCTGAGAAATTCTCATTTATATACTGCTCTCCAACTACAACCTCCTCTCTTGCCATTTTTATTTCCTTAAATTCACTTAATTGGACTTCCAGTCTCATGGAGCCCTTCTACCCTTCATTAGCTCCATTTTTACCCATTCTCTCAGCCCCCTCCTGATTTTGCTTCCTTCCCCTTCCAACCTAGACTCCAGGGCCCAGCATTTCAACCACTCTTTTGCCAATATCCTAAACCAGCAGTCTATGAATTTATTTTATAATGCACATCCAACAGTAAAAACAGAAAAATAACTGAGCATTTATCACCAATATAGATTTATTTATTCATTCATAAATTGGATAAATTGTACTACTGTACTGATGTTATCTTCCTTTTAAAACATCACGAAAATAGGAATGTATACATGATGAGAGTAAGAGTAAAAAGGCCAATATGATAGGAGTGTTCCTATTCTCTGCCCATTCTCAGTGGGCCATCTGCACACCCCGGGTGGGGAACCACAGCCCTAAACTCTGTCACTCTCTTCCTCTGTCACATCCACCCTGCAAAGCCCATCCTGCACCCATCTAGCCACAAGGGGCTGCCTGATGCTGGAACCATGGCAGGGTCCCAGGTAACCTCTCTGCACTTACCTTGCAGAGCCTCCAGCTGGGTGCAAGGGGCCCTTGGGATAACAATCAAGCTGGACCGGCAAGAAAACTTTCAGCTTTATCGAGGGTACCCAGCACAGTGTGCAGCACTTATCTGTGACCTGTTAGCTAAGTTGAATTGTATATGTTGTGGTGTCCCCAACACTCTGGCTGCAAGGTTGTAAAGGCATGAAGAGCACAATAGAGGAAGGCCCAATAGGTCAGAGGTCGGAGGTCGCCAGCTGGGCGCATCCTCAGTTCTGGAGCTATGCAGGGCTACTTGCCCTCCCAGCACCTCCATCTGCCCATTGTGACCCAAACAATAGGACCCGCCTTCAGGAGCCAGACACACCGACTCCAAGTCTAATTAGGCCCTGTGTGCCTGTGTGCAGTTCAGCTAAACCCCATTTCACACCCTATAAAGGGAGTTAGAGCACCCTGATTATGCTAGAGGATGCTCTGGAGGCAGGAAATAGGACCCCTCCAGACAACCTTCTCTTTACCCAATGCCCTGAGCAGCCCTGGCTCAGGACACAGCCGCAGCTCCTCCCTGAAGGGTTCCATAGCCGTTAAAGGATGTCAGGAATGGGCCAGCAGGGGACCGACAGCGCTCAAAGAAGCAGCCTCAAGTGGCCACAACGTGGACCAAGCCTTCAAACATGCTGCCAGGGCAAGCACTTCGGAGAGGCACTGGCCCCAGCCAAAGCCATATAGATGGGATCAAACTTCTCTCTCTGGTGCCTGGAGGGCACTTTCCTCACTCCCCTCCACCCACCCACTGCCATGCCCCCTGGTTGCCTTCTAGACATGCATCCCCTGCTAGACAGCTACAGCACTTTCTCAGGTAAAGCTGATTTTGGCAAAATTCTGTCACTTTCCATCAGTTCTTTCATCTTCCCCGGTGTTTTGTAACCAGTGGTCCATGGTCTGACCCTGTGGATCAGAATCACTTTCAGTCTTGTTCCCAGGTCTCATCTCATACAAACTGAATCAGAAATTCTGAAATCGGATCCCAGGAATCTGCATTTAAACAGTCTTGTCCAATGAATTTTGAGAACCACTGAAGAACAATCTCCTCTTCTCTATTCTTCCTAACTGCACATCCTTAATCTATGGCCTCTTCCACCTCACCACCATTCCCTCTCCTCCCCACCATCAAAAGGAAGCCAACGGGAACTCAAATGGAAGGACCTGTACAGGAAGAAGACAGGCTGGGCTTTCTCCTTCCTGTGTTGGCCAAGCTCTCCACCCTTACCATGCTTTCACTTTACTCTCTGACATCTCACTTGGATCCAGGGGCCCCTTTTAATTGAATTTGGCCTACTAGTCCAAGATGAATACTGGGGAAAACCAGGAACTTAAGACACTGAACCCAAATAAAGTTGTCAGGAGGGAAACCAAGTGAATCAGTTCGCTGAGGTTTGGCCTAGAATTTATTTATTATTTTTTATTTTGCCAAATCCACCATCTCCTAATAGGTCTCTATACTAATAGGTTTGCAAAGATGGAGATCTTAATCAATGCTAGTCAAAAGATACAAATGGTAAAGCCATTTGCCATGTACTACCTCCCGGGGTAGGATTTGAATTGGAAATGATTATGCCCATGAAGCACTAGAAACTCAGAGGCAATTCTCTGAACCATTCTTCCACTCACAAAATTTCTGTGGCACCAGTCCCCGTGCAGCTCTGACAAGTGAGCTATTTTAGTATGAGAACAAGCAGAGTTATTGTAATTTCCACTCTGAATTGAGGATAAAGGAAAAAGTGAACAGGAGAGAGAAGAAATGGAGGCAAGATGCAGAAATGCAGAAAAGCAGGACAGACATCTGATACCCAAAGAAAAGGAGCCAGGTGCTCTTCCCAGGAATGAAGTCACCAAGGGCCAGTTTGTGAATTGAAATCACCACAGAACTCCTCAGCAACCATTGTAACCTGCCATTGTAACTCTCACAGGATTCTTGAGGGAGGAAGACAGGATGATATACGCCAGTGGACTTCATAAACCGTGAAGTGTTATCCACACAGGATGTCAGCTCCCCTTTTGTGACCAAGAAGCTACTGCCTCTTTCCAACAGCCCAACCCAAAGACTCACAGACCTAAAGGAAGCTTAAATAGCAAATGCCTTTCTACCAGTGGATGCAATTCTAAAGTCCTTCTCACCAGATTACCTAGGAACTTTAACAAGGGTGCTATTTTAGCAAGAAACTGAAGACAAGAAGAGACTGTTTTAAATGTATTTCTGTATATTTGTTGTAAGACCAGCAGGACCCATGAAGCTCCCTGCCTCTGCTTTGTCAGCATGAAAGATTTGCTGCCATAGGCACTCCTTCTCTTCCATCTAAGATGAGAAGTTTACCCCACCATTTAATGAAAAGACTTCCTTCTGTTCTCATTTCTGACTCATGCCCCTTGGGCTCCCTAACAAGCAGCCCACTGCAAGAGGCGCTTGTCACCAGGACCTGGCCACTAGAGGGAGCCAGAGAGCAGCAAGGGCCAAACCACAAAACGACAATTCACCTGGCATACCTACTTCCTCCTCCAGTGCGAAATTGTGAGGCTCCATAGCATCGCCAGTCCACGGAAAGGAACATCACACCTTCATTACATGGTGCCTCGGTAAACTCTTACTTTCTTCTTTATCAAGTTTGGATGGAAAACAAAACAATTAATTTAAAAAGCAGCACACAGAACCTAAACATTATTTATGTCTCTAATTATCTCATTCTAGTGGGTATTTTAATCCCTGTCTGGTCAGGACATTAATTATCTTCATAACTACAGCAAAAGTTAAATAATAAGCACCCAAGGCTACAGCACTACTGTAATGTGCAAGCTTAAATGAACTTATAAATTTTATTAATGGATGCTTTATACAACTCCATATATTATAAATCAAACAAGAAACCTATTTCTATCTTTTAAGGGTATGGTAAAAAAGCTTTAACATTATTGAGGATAATTTTTATTAAGTTTAAAACTCCTTTTTTTTCCGTAATGAGACTGTTATGAGGATAATTTAATCTAGTTTGTCATGAGGCACCCCAGCTTGTTAAATAAGTTAATAAATGACTGTGCATTAATCAAAGTGACAAAGCTATGAAGAGCTGGGGATGGGAGACAATTCTGGTGATAGTATTAATTAGTATTTAATTAGAAACTTAGGGCCCATAAATAAAAAAATCATGGTAGAGACATTTATGCAAATTGCTTGGAGACTGCAGTGGAGTTCGCCTTGCTTTAAAGAAACATCATTTCTTTCTAGCATACTGTACACAACAGCACAGTGGCCACATCACGTGGCCTAAATGAGCTCTTCTTTTGTTTCCAATTTGTTCCAATTACAGGCCTGTAAATTCAAATCACTCTTTTGACTGTCTTGATTGAAATGTAGAGTTTCCATAATTTTACTGGGAGGTTTTTTTTTTTTTTTTTTTTTTTTTTTTTCTTTTTAATGAAAAAGGAGAAATGCTTTAAAGAAATAAAGAAAGAGCTTCAGGTTCCTTTTCTGCTTTTTAATTAAGATGTGTACCACCATTTTCTAAGAACAATTGTGTATTCCATTTGGTACACAAACAATGCCTCCTTTTTTCTTTTTTTAATCCTGGTGAGCTGTAACTGGGTTTTGTTATATGATATTATACTGAAGACTGCATAGACTCAACTGCCATCATTTTTATGATAATCATAACACTTTTACCTTTTTTCTCAACAATATGCTTTGATAAACAGGAAAGTTTTGATGGCCCAAAAAAGATTTTGTTCTGAACTTCACTGCTTTCCAATGGAACATGTCCCCCTTTTCCGACTTTATTATTTGTTGCATTTATTCAAGAAAGGTTATCCATGGTAAAACTGCTTTTTCTATTCAACAGTCTATCTCTGTCATGGTTCATTTATGTATAAGCATGACGGACTGAAACCCGTATTATCTGCAGCTGACAAGTGTCAGGCTGACAGTTCAATCAGCGCCTTCCTTAAGATGATGCCCAGGGCCCCGTGTTTGAAGTAGGACAATAAAGCCAGGCAACACAATCAGGGTCAAACTGATCCAATTCCCTGTATATGAAGGGGATTCTGCCTAATAACAGAGTGTGGGTTTTTTTTTTTTTTCCTCTCTAAACACATTAGTCCTTAAACAGTGACTTGGCCCTTAAGAAAATCTGTGACTGACATGAAAATGCTGAAGTTTTAACGTGGCTGGTTTATCTATAACCTCATGGGGCTGCCTCTTTGTGCAGACTGGTTTTGTTAAAGTCAGAAAATATAATGTATTCAGTGTCTGATCATTTTTAGAGAGTTATTTGAATGGGATTTTAAGTCAGACATCCTGATGTTGACACAGGGATCATTTTCTTGTCCTTTTGTTTTACATTTGTGGAACAGATCATTTGCATCAGCTAATAAAATTAAATCTCTGAAATGCACACAAAAGCGAGCTCCCTTCAACAACACTCCTCAATTCCCTTTGCCAGCCTGGCAAGCAGAGCTGCTGGGTGTGTTTCTTTATATTGGGTCTCTCTAGAACACAACTATAACACAAACATACCTGCAAAATTAGTTCTCCTTTAGCCTGGGTGATACTTAGACTCAAATACATATTAAAGCATTTCACAACAAATCCTGACAATAAGCAGCAGAGCCAAAGTCGATCGAATGCTAATAACCTGCTGTCCACTCCTCGGAGGGCAGGGCTGCCGCTGCCCTTGCTCTATCCCAGCCTTCAAACCACTGCAGACGACAGTGGGGAAAGGAAGCCAGAGCACTAAACGCCTTTAAACCTGGAGGAAGCCAAAGACCCCTTCCAGCCATCATACAACTTTCAAGCCAGAGAACGTTAAATCAAACCTTCGTACTTGTGGCCTCCAAGGTCACGGAGCTTGTATATGGCTGTGGAAGGACAGCTACCAACAGCAGCAGCAGCAATGACAAAATGCCCTCAGGTCTGTGTTACCCTTTTTCCGGCTTTGCTCTACGGGGTCCAGCTAGCTTAGAAGGATCTGATACCAAACAGGATCCAGAAATAAGGGAATGAGTCATGGTGCCCGGAGCTGCCAGACATGGCTTGTATCAACTCCCTTGTTGGACAATTCTGGAAGTTCTAATGAACGGATTCCCTGTGTGCTGGTAATTCTCCATCCACTCGCCTGCATTCTCTGCCCTCCCCTGGACTGCAGGCCTCACACCCCGGCTTCTTTGGCGGCTGGCCTCCAGTTGGGCCAGTGACCACCGGGAGGCACTGGCCAGTGGTCAATCGGAAGGCAGGAGAGCAGCCAGGGCGCATCGATTGCTCATCTCCAGCACTCCTGCTTCCATCAAGTGACTTCTCCTCCAGGGCTCCAGCTGTCATGGCCGTGACTCATAACTCAGCTTCTTCCCCTTGGCCTTTCAGTCCTCAGGGAGTAAGAGTCCTCAGAGATCAGTAACTTGCTGATGTCTGGGTGCCTCGGTGTCTGCCTCTTGTTCATTCACCTAACCCTGCCTATACTTCTGAACGTAGCCCCTTCTTTAAAGTCTTTCTATTGGAACCATCTCAGGTGAATTCTGTTTCCTGTTGGGACCTGTGCATTACATTCAGTTACTCAGATTACCAACTGTCTTCCTACTTCTAGTCCAGTGGTTCTTCACATATTTTGGAATCCCACAGAGAATCTGATGAAAGAAAGCTCTGGCCACTTTTCTCAGAAAAATTCACTTACACACTGCTGGAGACTGAATCCTGCCCCCCACAAAAGGCATGTTCATGTCCAACCCCTGGTCCTGTTCTTATGAACCCATTTGTCAGTAGGACCTTTGAAGATGTTCTTAGTTCAGGTGCCAAAACTGAATGAGGGTGGGCCTTAATCCAATAGGGATGAAGTCCTTATAAGCAAAGGAAATTGGATATGGAAGGAGAAGCCGCAGGGAGTTGCCAGAAGCTGGAAGTCAATGGAACCCAGAAGAGAAAGGAAAAGGCACTACCATGTGCATTACCATGTGATGAAAAAGCCAAGGAACCCAATATTCCCAGCCAGCCAGAAGAAATCAGCCCTTCCAGCCCCTGAAACTGTGAGTCAGTAAATACCTGTTGTTAAGCCAACCCACTGTATGATATTTATTTTAGCTGTCGGGAGTCTAAAACACACATACACATATGCCCCAAATTTTGCATACATTTGTACAGCATTTACAGACTCATGAAAGCCATCTACGAATCCTCTGAAAGGGTCCCTATGTTGGGTATTGAAATAATATTAATGATCTTGAATCCCAAAAACATTGTAAATATGTTGGCCACAATTAGAACATAAACAAATTGAGAAAAACGTGCTTTTGTAACAAGTGATAACCAGGCGTTTGTGTGTGGATATGATAGTTACTGGCTTGATGCCTGCCAGAAGGACAATCCCTTGTTAAGGACATCTGCAACCCAGACTTCTGAGGCTTAAAGAACTCAGTGCAGGAGCCACTCACGTGAGCATAAGGTAGGGGCAGAATGACACCAGCCACTCTGACTCCTGGCTCCAATGCGCCTGCTGTCCTGCAAGGCTCACTGCCGCGCTGCAATGCACACCTCCCACCAACCGAGGAGGACCCTCCACTGACACCGTGTTGGTCCAGCTCCCGAGACCTCTCATCAGATGTACCTGCCTGCCTTCTGTCGGCATTCAGGCCAATGGATTTTAGAGACTCCAGTATCTTCCACCTTTAAATGCGTTCGGTGCCCTTGACCCGGTTATGGAGTATTGATTGTGTTAGCCGCTTACGACTGAGCTAGCAAATAAATTGCATTAAGCATCCAAACTATAGTCGTGCTGAATCTGCTCTTGATTTCTGGTCATTTCTCAGGTCACTTTTTGACAATTTTATGGCACTTCCATGATACCATAAAACCTCCATCCCATTTTCTCCACCTCTGCTAAATGAATCTTCCTGAAATCCCCATTTCTTCCATTCGATCATATCACTTGCCTCCTCAAAAACTTCTCGTAATATCCTACAACCTCCATGAAGCATGAAGCCCAGACTCAGCACAGCATTTCAGGCTAAATCTGACAAGGTATCACATGGAAAAAAAGCTCAAGAAGAGGGAATCTAATAGCTGGCAGTAGCTACAAAGGTGTTGGAAGAGGTGAAAGGGCAAATAGGATGGTAAGGCAATCCAAAGATCGACACCAGCAGGAAGCCAGTACTCAGGACTGGAGGGACAAAGGGAAGAGGTGATGTTCACAGAGCCCAGGGGCAGGGCTGCCTGGTGGAGTAAACATCATAGCAGGGGCTGCTGAGCAGAGGCTGGCACCCAAAGACAGAGTCACTGCCAGTGACGCTGCCCCAAGCAGAGAGAAAGAAAGGGAAATATCCTGGCTTCTTTCCTCCTCCTGCTCCCCAATCTTTCACAGACCAAGCTACTCTGAAGTCTGCTGCGGTAGCCTCAGAATACAGGAGTACAGAGCAGGAAGAAAGCAGGTGATGGATCTGAAGGCAAACAGGCAAATGACTCGTGCAAAAGCCCTCTGTGGCCTGGCCTCACCTGCCCGTGGAATCCAAAGGGAACCTGGTTTGTGCGGGGAAGGTTAATTCTTCTGATATGCACTGTGCACCGACTGTGCCAGGCACCAGTTCCAGGAGGAAGGCTGGGGAATGGGCCCAAGAGGCGCAAATAAAGATTCAAAACTGAGGCTGGTGAATTGCTCAGGCATAAAAGTACTGAGGGCAGTTAATTAGAGCAGGAGATCATGAAGGCTTGGTCAGGCTGGCAGGGCAGCAATAACTCAGATAGTAGACGGGCAGGGCTTATTATGGGAGAGGCAGAGGAAAGGCAGAGAGAAAGCTTGGTGGATTAATCAGAGACTAAGTCCAGGAAGGGAATGTGATTGACAGATTTGGAAAGAACCAAAGAGAGGACCCTATACGGGCTTTCTGCCAACGTCTTCAGGGGGCCAGATGTACTTAGGGCAATGATTGTCCATTGGAATCACCTGGGGAGCTTTAAAAACTAACCACAAAAGAAAAAAAAAAAAAAACTAACCATGCCTGGGTCCCACTCAGTAGTGTACTGGAGTCAATTCTTACCAGCTTATAAGAGGCCATTATTAATTTTTTTAGGAATTTTGAAAGCCAGTTGTAAACTACAGCCATTATTAAAAATGATATTATTTAAATTTACAATTAAATAAGTCTTATTAAAAATAAAGGTAGTGAATACTCAAAACTTATACTTCCTAATTATTCTGCTAGATGTTACTTTTATCTCTGCCCTTGAGGTTATTTATGTCTGTTGTATCCGTGTGGTAGAAATACTATATAATCATAGGTTACTATGCATCTCTTCCTAACTCCACGTCCAAAGCTGTAAAACCGGTAGCTTGAAATTGGCTGTGGTGGGTGTACATACACAGAGATTGGCAAGCAGTACAGATCAGGGCTTGATTTACTGTCTTGTTGACTGTCTGGACCAGGAGTCAGCAAACTACAGCACACAGGCCGGTTCTGACCCACAACTTGTTTTGTATGACCCGCGAATTAAGAGTGTTTTTATGTTTTTAAAGAGTTGTAAAAAGAAAGAAAACAAAACAAAACAAAACAAGAGGAATATGTGAAAGAGACTGTGCCCACAAAGCCTAAAATATTTACTATCCAGCTTTTTACTGAAAAACTTTGCCAACTTCTGGTCTAGAATTTAAAAAGTTATGGGGGAAAATATTAATAAAGCAGATTAAACTTAAAAGCATATCATGGGAAGCAGATGTGGCTCAAGCAATTGAGCTCCCTCCTACAGCACGGGAGGTCCCTGGGTTCAGTTCCCAGTGCCTCTGGGAGAAGACGAGCAAGACAGCGAGCTGGTGCAGTGGGCAGACACAGCGAGCTGATGCAACAAGATGACACAACAAGGAGACACAAAGAGGAAAGACAATGAGAGACACAACAAAGCAGGGAGCTGAGGTGGCTCAAGCAATTGAGCACCTCTCTCCCACATGGGAGGTCCCAGGTTCCGTCCCCAGTGCCTCCTAAAGAGAAGATGGACCAGACACAGAGAGCACACAGCGAATGGACACAGAACAGATAGCGAGCCCAAAACAATGAGGGTAAGGGGGGAATAAATAAAATAAATCTTAAAAAAAAAAAAAACATGTCTATAACCATTACATTGTGAATAGCACAGAAAATTAAGACATATTCTTCCAGGATTCTAAAACTATTTAACTAGCAAATTCTCTCTTTCATGGATGAACAAGTGAAGTTTCAACATATGGCTTCATTGATTCACCTTCATCTAATTCATTAACATAAATGAAAATATCAACCAACATTCATGTTGGAACTGTACTCACTGGTTTATGACTGAATTCAGGCAGCAATCAATAATTTGTTTTTATTCTGATTTTGTCAGATCCTGGTTGAACTGCAACCAGACATTGGCTACAGACCCAAGAATTCAGCAAAAATCAAGGAAAGCATTATCTAAGAATCAACCAGCTAACGAGTACTCTACAACAAAGAATACTATATATTTTATCATTTGTAAATGGTATGCTACATATCCTTCATATCAGTAAAATCTACAACAAATGTATGTATGTAGATGCATGCATTGTTTTTCAGAGAGCTGATTGCTAAACCTTTACCAGTACATCACTTGCCCTACCACCAGAGATTCTGCCTTGACACAAGATTTTTAAAACTTCCCCCAAGTTATTCCAATATGTAACCAAGGTTGAGAATCACTGGCTTGGGAGAAAGGGAGAAGTATAGGGAACAGAATCCCCTTTAAGATTTTGTTCTCTTTGATCAGAAAGGCCATTTGAGTCTGACTAAGGAGGCACTGGGAATGACAATGGGGGGTGGGGGGTGGCTCTAGGAACTGGACACACCTCACCGGCAGACTCTTTTCCAATTTCTCAGAATAAAATTTTCTTAGAGAAGTGTCCTCACAGTCTTCTAGACATACCACTGTTATTTCATCTGAAAAAGTTACTCTCACTACAACTTCACAAAAGAGTCCCTTTCCTCTCCCACCTCCTACCTAAATCTCACCCTTCTCTTGCATTCCTGTTGAAATACTGCCCCTTGCAATAGGCTTTCCCCAGCTAGGACAGACTCTTTCATCTCCTGCTCCAGTATCCATGTATCCCTTGCTAACAAAAGCCTGTGGTATTAGAGACATCACAGTGCCTAGATAAGTACTCTGCCTCCAAGCCTCCTTTATAGTTGGGTGGGGCCAATAAGACCCACACTGTCGTCCGTTGAGGGTTTGGGACAGAGCTTATGCTTTCCTGATAGAAGTGTGAGGAAGACACAGCTGGCACAGATTCCTCCCTACTTCTGCAGTGGCCACGTCAAGAACAAGGCAGCCAGCCAAAAGGCAAACAAAAGGAGGTGGGTCTTTGATCCACCAGTGACTCACACCAGCCCCTGACTTCTTGCTTTTGGAATTCTTGTTCTGTGAGAAAAAATAATTCCCTAATTGTTCAAGCCAGTGTTGGTTGGCTATTCCATAGCTGCAACCAGTCACAATCCTTACAGACAACTAGCACGCAACGGTTGCCCCTATATAATGATGAGCGCCTGCAGATTTGTTCTGCAGCACCCGTCTCAGCAGCCCCCACTGGGTGATTATGTCACGTGCCAGGTATTTAGTTATAAATCAGTTGTTTGAAATTTCAAATGCCCTCCTGCCATCGGAATAGGACCATCCCAGAAAAGTCCCAAGCGGAAGTATGTAGTACTATGTCGACTCCTGGAATAATCAAGGTAATTAGAAACTAGGTAGCATCCAGCTCATATAGCTGGAAAGAGAAGGCAGGTCTCAGTGCTCAGAAGGGAGAGAGGATATCGTGAGGAAGGATTCCTGAGAATTTGGCTTTTGCCCACAACTTATTCGAGACAGGAGGAGCAGATGTAGGTGCCCGTGCTTGGATCAGAATGCAAAGGGCACAGAGCACAGAAAGGCCACATCTTAGAAGTGCAGGAGAAAAGAGTCGGTGACAGCTGTGCCCTGAGCTTAATATACCACATTAGCAATAACTATTACATACACGGTTGTGTTCTATTTTTGTATCACATTAACGGATATATTATTGGTAATTGTTCTTAATAGAATCACAGAAATGAGAGATGGAAATGCTACACAGTATGATGGAATGCTGTTCTTTGACCATTGATCATTGTAATAAGCCTGCTCGGTCATTACTTACAAAGCATGCTACAACTTTGCCAATGACGCGAAATGAGGAGAGAAACAAAACTAGTTTCTTTGCTAAATGCAACGCCTAAGTTTTAAGATATTTTGCTGAAGTTTTAAACTGATTGTCAATTAGTCAATGAGCTATGCCAGGCAGTGTATTTCTAGGTAATTAGTGTGTGTCTTAGGGGGGTTATTTGGCATGAGACTGAGGGCAAAGTAATTTGTATCTCCCAGGAAGTGCAATAATTGCCTCAAGCTGAACTTCTTGGAAAGTGTATTAATTCTATTAGGAAACATTTATGTTATTTTATATGGCATCCTGTATATTCATGAAGTGTATCCCTAACCCATGAATTATTCATTTCAGGGACATAATCACATGAGTGTGGCATCACTGATAACGAAGAAAACGGTGGGGTTATGCAGTTGGAGAAAAGGGTATGCATTGTTGAAAAGGATGCACATTGGATTTTGAAATTCATCACATTAGGAGCCCACTGGATCCTAGGAGGATAAAGAGGTAGTCTTGAGAGGTCAAAGGTAAGTCCATTTGCTTAAAACTAGGCCTAGAAGAGAAGTCCTATGAGAGCTCAGAGCTACAGAGATTAGAGATTTGATCTTGGTCCTTTGTATCACTTGTTTCCCCAAAAGGTCAGGATGTTCAGAGGCACTGCAAAGTCAACCATTCATCCATTCAACAAATATTTATGAATGAACAGTCAAAAGGTATATTAGTTATCTATGATTGTGAAACAAATCACCCCCAAAATTTAGCAGCTTAAAACCATGTCCATTTATTACATCACAGTCTCTGTGGTCAGGAACCAGGTACAGCTCACCTGAGTCCTCTGCTACACAGCCCCTCACCAGGCTACAAGTCAAGGTGTCAACCCAGAATCTGTGGTCTCCTCTGCAGGCTCATTTGGGGAAGGCTGTGCTTCCAAGCTGAGTTCCAATTCCCCAGTTTCTCCAGGGTGATTAGACTGAAGGCCTCCATTCCTTGCTGGATGTTGGCTGGCCCTCAGTCCCTCGCCATTTGGGTTTCTCCAACAGGGAAGCCTGTTTCATCAAAGTGTGCCCACTGAGAATGCAACAGAGATCATCTCCCGAGCAAGATAAAGGTCACAATCTTTCGTAGCCTAATCACAAAAGTGATATCCATCACCTTTGTTGTATTCTATTGATTCAAAGCAAGTCACTGGGATTGCGACCACATTGGAGGGAGAAAGGATTCTACAAGGGTGGGAAAATCAGGAGGCAAGGATCATCGGGTCCATCATGACATCTGCCTTCCACAAGCAGCCTCCACCCTTGTGGTCCTAGAGGCTCCGGAGGCTGTGAAAGAGCATAATGGAGACACCTAATTTAGGCTGGATGAGCAGGGAGGCCTCTCTGAGCAACTGACATTTAATGTGAGGACTCAAGAATGAAAAGTTAGCTAGTTGCAGAGTTGTGGGGAGATCATGACACGTTTGAGGAACTGAGAAGTTGGAAAGGAAGGCAGGAACCAGACCATGCTGGGGCTAGAGGTCAGGTTGTGAAGTTTATATTTTATTCTGAGTGCAAATGGGAAGTCACTGGAAGGCCTTTTTTTCCCCTTTTATTTTATTTTATTTTATTAATTTTTTTTAAAGAAGCTTTAGATTATATAAACGTTACATCAAAAATATAGAGGACTCCCATATACTCTACTCCTTACACTGGAGGGTCTTATGCACAGAGTGGCATGACCCAACTTACATTTTTTTAAAAAGATCGCCCTAGATGTTGCTCAAAGAATGAATTGGAAGCAGAGAGAGCAGTTAGGAGTCTCTCCTGGAAAGAGACAGTGATAGCCTAGCTTAGGGTGGTGGCAGGAAGCTGGAGAGGAAATGAGCACATATGAGATAGATATTTTGGAGGTTAAAATCAACACCCTCAGTGAGAAGACATGTACATCAAGTTATGGGTTTTCTTCACTCCCTCCCTCTTTGACCATTTTAAAGGGGCAAAAAAGAGCAAGATGAAGATAGGATGGGGTAGCAAAGATGGAAGAGGAGGAAGAGGACAGAATAGCCCAGCTGAGGATGAAAGCGGGAGGCAGTATGAGAGGGGAGAGCAAATAGCAGTGGGAGAGCATGGACCTCTCTGTACTTTCCAGCTATATCATCTTGGATGAGTTGCTTAAACTTTTCCATGCTTCTCTTCCCTCTTCTGTAAAAATATCTGCCTTTTGGGGACTTTGAAGGGGTTAAATTAAGTAACAACCTCACACATGCCCTGGTACATTATCCATAAGGCTCGTTCCTGTACTTGGTTCAGCTCTCCACTCAATTTTCAGCACCTCAGACACCCTAGCTAAAATAGCACAACCCCTAATGCCATCCTTCTCTCACCCCTCACTTTGCCTTAGTTTGCTTCATAGCGCCTATCACTCCCTGCTTTGCTTTGCTCACCCTATGTGCTCAAGTCCTAGAAGAGTCCATGGCATGCAGTAGGCACTCAATAATACTGGTGGAGTGTTGCAAGGTGTAGTTGCTGAGCAAAGGCATTGCTGTGCAGTCTGTCTCTGATATTATCAGGCATATCACAGACATGTGGAGAAAACTGCTGAGGACCTAAAGAAAGGAACAGCAACCAAAATATTTGCATAGCACTTTATAATAGACAAAGGACTTTGCTCAGCCACTATGTTTCAATCCTCCTCGCCAGTCTCTGAGATAGGTAATGTCCCCATTTACAGATGACACACCTGGAGATAAAATGATTAATAAACTTCTCCAAAGTCCAGAAACAATGGGCATTGGGAAGCAGTCCAAGTCTCTGCCTTATTATGAATTTACTTCCCAATGGGGCAAGAGTGTGTTTTTTCTGACTCACCACCAGATATACTGATCTGTGCCTTCTGGAATCCTGCATCTAGTTCTCTAGAGTCACCCTCACTCTGTCTACACATCTCCTTTTCCTGGTCTCCCAGGCAGGCTGATACACAGACACTGTATGTGTAATATATTGAAACTGCACCCAACAGAATTGCTAAATCTACAAGCAGAAAGCCAAGCAGCCAGTTGTATGGTGGCCAATAAACTTCTCCACATCCCAGCATTCCTTGTTTCTTTCAGAAGAACTCATTTGTGCCTCCCTGCATTTCTTAGTTCAGTTGAATCCTCCACAGGCCCCTAGCCTGCATACTCTTTATTAGTTATAAATAAATCAAATGCCTTCACTTTGACTCACATGCATTCATCAAACAAGTATTCGGCTTCTGCTTGATGTCAAGCCTTGTGCTAGGATCTGGCACTAAAGTGGTCAACAGGGAAACGGATGTGGCTCAAGAGGTTCGGCGTCCGTCTACCATATGGAGAGACCGGGGTTCGATCCCCGGTACCTCCCGGTAAAAAAATAAATAAATAAAAATAATAAGAATAAAAATAAATAAATAAATAAATAAATAAATAAATAAATAAAGTGGTCAACAAGCTAGACATGGTCTCTGCCCAGGGGCGTTTACATCAGTAAGGAAAGCAGACCTTGAGTACAAACCGCTTGTTAATTACATGGTGAGCAGGGCTCCAGCAGGTAAGTTCAGGGTGAAATGAGAGCATAAGAGAAGGGGCCATGTGTAATCTAGTCTTGGGGGTCCAGAAAGTCTTTCTTGAGGGAAAGTGATTTAAACTGGATCTGACCAGAGTCCATCAGGTAAGAAAAGGCAGAAGAACATCCTAAGCAGAGAGAACAGTATATGAGAAAGCACCGAGGCCTGCTGAAGGAGCTTCAAGAAATCACAAAAGCAAAATGCAAAAACAAACAAACAGTAAGAGGGAGGGGCCCCAGCATGGGAAGAAGCTGAGAGGCGGCTCCCAGCCAGCCACAGGTGGTCCTGCCCCACCTACTGCTCCCTCTCCTCCAGGAGGAGCAGGCACCACAAGGCCATAGCCTTGCTTTCACTCAATAGTTACAGTAGTAGAAATGTCATGGGCACTAATTTGTGCCTAAAAAGATGTGTAATTTTGTTCCGGGCAGCATCTTGAAAATGTCTTATCCTGGAAAAGTGTGTAGCTTTTGTCTTCATCGTGACATGGTCCACGGGTCATTTGTGCCCACTCGGCATTCACAGATTGCAATCTCGGCTTAGGGGACGCAGCCTGGTTGTGGCTTCTTCCCAGGGAAATGCACCTTCTGCTCCCGGCAGCAGGTTCTGCTGCAATGCCCTTCCGGAAGCCCCCACCTGCAGTTGCTCTTCGTCCTCAGCTCCTCCTGGTCAGTGGTTCTCAGTGGGGGCATTGTAGAAGCTTGACGGGATGGTTTTGGTAGTTTCAATGATTGGGAAGCACCGCTGGCATTTAGTGGGCAGGGACAGAGATACAGGCAATCTGCAAAGAATGGGAGGGACATTCACAACAAAGAATTGGCCAGTGTCCCACGTGAATTTGAAGTCACTCCAGACAGGCATGTAGATGAAAACCTATTTCTAATTTTCTGAGGCTAGGGTTATGTTTTATATATAAACACGGGCTATTTTTTGCTCAAGTTCAAAATACACTGAATTATCCAATAATGAAACTACAGTAGAAATTGGAAAAAAGATCTATTTTGTTTACTCCAAAACTTTACCCAGAGTTAGTCTCCATTTCCAAAAATCACATCACAGCATTTGAGTCGCCAATAGGACACACCTGTATAAATCTGCCTTTGAGACTGTCACTTTCATGATGATTATATAGCTATCTTACAAAATGCCAATTCCAAAGAAAATGGCGACAATATTCAGTTAAATGTTGTTTCACTTCTTTTAAATCCAAATGCATCCTTTATCAGAATAGGAGAGTATCCGACTACTTCACCACGCCCCCTAGTTCCTCGCTTCTCAAAGGGTGAGCCACAGATAAACCAACATCATCTGCAGCCATGAGGAGTTTGTTAGAAGCAAGGATCTCAGGCCCCAATCAGATCAACTGAACCTGAGCTGGCATTGAAATAAAATTCCCTGGTGATTCATATGCACATAAAAGTTTGAGAAGCACTCTTCCAGGTTAGGTAGGCCTGAGCACCAGGGGAAAAAGTAGTATTTTATTTCAATTACTTTCCTTTTATTTCTCCTCTTTACTACAATTGATTCATTATATTAATTTTTTGAATTATATGTAAAGGTGGATTAAAGTATCTATGAATTTCACCTCAAGAAAGTGAAATGGTGGAGTTATAAAATGTATTTTAATGAAAGGGTAGGGAATGCTGCTCCAGGATCCCTGGAATTGGAAAATTGGGTGTGGTAAACTTTGGAAGATCTAAATAGGAGTAGGGCATCAGAGTCAAAATTTTCTGGACTTGGGCATTTATAAATTCTAATGACTCCTAAATCTGTCTCCAGCAACTAAATAACAATGTGTCTCACCCTCAGAGCAAACTAGATGTATTCCTGCTTTCTAAATATATACCGGCCAGATCAGAGTAAGTGCCCTGCTGTCTTCTACAGGGTCAGGCCTCATTCGTTTACTTATTCTACAAATGTTTTTTGATCCCCTTCTATGTGCAATGCAATGTCACAGGGCTGTGAGTAATAGAAAGACAAAGCCCGCCTTTGTGGAGCTTACAACGGTCTGATAGGAGAGCTAAGAGGCCCACAAATAACTGCATAGAGTTCGAAAGTGATATGTGCACTGAGAGAGCTACAGATAATGTGAGACAAGATGAAAGTGTGAGAGAGACAGATATTACTTCCACACAGAAAGAATATTGAAAGGTTGCTGAAACTCACCTCAGCCTTCCACACTGCTGAGAAACCCATAGTTTCTCTCAGAAGCTCTCTGGTTCTTCAGCACAGCTATTTAAAAATCTTCTCCACTCTCCACAAACCCAGGTAGTTACACCTGCCCTTCATCCTCAGCAGTTGACCTGGCTTTTTCTTCTCAGACAAAATAAAATAAATCACCAGGTGGGAAATTCTCCTAATTCCTGTTGTTAATTACTCAAATTCTCCCACACGCTCCCCCATCCTCTCCCCTGTTCTCCTAGTACTGTGGAAGGACCATCCCTACTCCTGGGAAAGGCTACTTTGCATCCCATCTGTATCTTCTACCACTTCCTTGGACACCTCTTACAACACAGATCATTCTCTGCCTCCCCTGTTACGTCAGCATGGCCCTCTCTATTGAATCCTTCATATTAACCTTTTAGCATGCTCCAGTGTCTCCCCGTATTATTTTTCTAGCCTCACTCAAACTCACCTTCCACTCAACCCACTAGCCTCTCCTCTCCTTTACAACCAAAGTTCTTTAAATAAAAAAAAAAAATGTGTTGGCATCCCTACCTCCTCAACTCCTACTTATTCTTTAACCCACTGCAACCTGACTTCCGACCTTGTCACTCCACAGAAACCCTTCTTACCATCACCAACAACCTTCTCATTACTAAAGCCAACAAACTCTTCTCTGTCCTCATCTAACTTGAAATTTCAGCAGCATTTGACACTGTCAACCAGTCGACCTTACCTTGATTTCCATGACACTATACTCTGTGGGTACTTTTTCTTACCTCTCTCGCCTCTCTTTCTCAGTTACCTACATGAGTTTCTCATCTCTTAAATGCTGATGAATTGGCGGTTCAGTCCAAAGTTTTATCCTCCCAGTAAAAGCTTTCTCTGGACTTGGACATTCATATCTTCTAATGACTCTTAAATCTATCTTCAGCTCAGTTTTCTTTTGGACAGACTTCTGGGCAATTCCATTTGAATATACCAAATATACCTCAAACTCACAAGGTCCAAAACTGAATTAATTTGTCATCTCTCTCCCCACTGCTCTTTATTCTTTGACCTCAATGCCAGCAAATGGCATCACCATGCACCCATTTGCCCAGGTCAGAAACTAGGATATCGTCCTTGACTCTTTCCACATCCCCACACCAAATCAGTTACCCCAGAATCCAGGCTTTACCCTTCAGCCAGAGTCATCTAATATGCAAATGTACTCACTTCACCGCCCTGTTTAAAAACTACTCATGACTCCCTCATTGCCCTTAGGATTAAGCCTAATCGCAGTGACCTTCTTCAAGCTCTTCACTTCCTTCTAGTTTGTTCTCCAAGCTCACATGAGCTTGGTCTTTCTAAAATATAAATCGGGTCAAGTTACCCTCGCTTCCACTGCTTCAGAAGCTCTGAAGGATCCCCCATTTCAAATAAGACAAACCAAACACTTTAATGTACAAGGCTGTATTAGAAAACACAAAGAGGCTTCAAAATGGCTGGAATAATGCTCAGAATGATTGGAGCACAAAGTATCCTTCAGGGTGGGCCTAGAGATGAGTTTGAAAGGTGCATTGAGCCATATATCAGGAAGGGACTTATATGACAAGGCAGAGGTTTTGATTCATCCTGAGAGCAATGGAAACATACCATTGCAAGATTTTAAGCAAGGGAGGGATAAGGGAGGGATAGCAGCCGCTTGTGGTGCCCCACCTCACCTCAGCCCTCCTCTGGTTTCAGCCTCATGGGTTGTGGACAATTCCTTGTGAGTGAGCCCAGACTCTTGCTGGGAGTCTAACCTCAAGTATGACCCCCCTCAAGCTTGCACCATGTACATTTCTGCTTTCTGCCTCAGGACCTTCTCCAGGACAAAAGCCATGGCCTAAGATGCATAAATGTCATGGAGAATCCCACACCCCACCAACATCACCACCACCTGAACAGTGTGAGGGTAAGAGAGAAGAAGGTGAGGCTGAGTTCAATTGTTCATGCCTGGGTGACTGAGAAGATGAAAGTGCCGTCAACAGAAACAGAGAGTCTCATTGGAAGATGAAGGCAGCTTGAATTTGAAAAGGTAAAAGAGCAGAAGAAAGAGGAGACAGGAAACCAAGGCACATGAGTAAAAGTGGAAATAACTAGGGAACTTCAGCCTGCAGGTAGAAAACTTAAAACACAAGAACTCTCTTCAAATATAAGAAAGTCTGCCAGGAGGTAGAGTTGAGAAAAGGCAGGAGAGAGAAGGATTTCCAGAAAAGTTCAGAAAATTGCAGGGAGATGGTGGCTCAGTCTCTGAAAGTACTTTCTAAACCCTGCTTGACTGGTGAGAGCATGGGCATCCACTCTCCAGGACTGCATATCCAGGATGTCAAGGAGGTGGTAGATCAGATTCCTAACTTGAGAGAGAAGCAGAACTAAATCAACTTTAAGGTTTTTCCAGCTATGGGATTCTTGAGTTCTGTGCTCCATCCTCTACTTCCCTCCCTCTCATTCCTGCCACTCCCAATCCTCACATTCATGGGGCAGCCTCATCATGGGTTTTACCTCAGGGGCAACCCTGAGCTAGACTAGGAAAGAGGTGATGCTGGCCTTAAGTGCCCTCCGCATACTGTCCTCTTCAGGGGCCTTTGCTCTCCCACTGGCTCCTCCCCACCAGGATCCCAAAGCTGCCCTACCTCTGCCCTCACTCTCCATCCAGGTCTACCCTCCCCAGCACTGCTACATCCCCAGGCTCTCCAACATCTTCAGAACTTACCTTGGCTCCCCATTCCTTTGGATGCTCTGCTCTCTGGGCTTATGCAATTTCATAAACTGAGCCTATTCTTGACTTCAGAAGTGACTCTCTTTGCTCACAGTAACAGAGGCCAAAGAGGCAGATACAACTGGCCAGGTGGACCTTTTAGTGCCCCTCAGCCACACCATGCACATCTCCACCTCTCTCGAGGTTCCCAGGACCTCCCTTACTCTGAAATCTTCATGAATTGTTTTTGACATTGGCACCAGGAAAGGGTGAATATGCCTTTATGTTTTGGGTTAGCAAACTTTGTCCAGCAATATGTCCCTTGTTGTCCTTTCCTGGGCAAAGGGGGATGCTTTGCCTCAAAACTCTCTCGCTCACTCTCTCTATCACACACACACATACATGCACCCATGCACATAAATAGAGACTGATTTGTATTAAGTGCCATGGAGTTGGCAACTCCTGACCCATTTATCTTGGGGGGAGGGGGACTTCCTTTGAACAAAGCCTAAGCAAAGGAAAATTATTTGAGGTCCTTCACTCCATAAATATTTTTGAACATTTGTAGTGAACTAGACACTAAAATAGGATACAAAAAGAAATGCCAAATGCAGCCCTTGCCTTTGGGAAGAAAAGATGTTCACACACAGGAAGCCAAATGCAGGCAGCAAGGTGAGGGCCAAACTGGACAAACCCACTGACCCTAATGCTCAAATCCTCAGGGTGTGGAGTCATCAAAAATGCAGATTCTGGGGAAGCCCATGTGGCTCAAGTAATTGGGCTCCCATCTACCATATGGGAAGTTCCAGGTTCATTTCCCAGGGCCTCCTGGTGAAAGCAAGCTGGCCCGTGTGGCGAGCTGGCCCACATGGAGACCTGGTGCAACAAAAAAGAGACAAAGAGAAGAGACACAACAAACCAGGGAGCTGAGGTGGCTCAAGCGATTGAATGCCTCTCTCCCACATCGGAGGTCCGAAGATCTGATCCCGGTGCCTCCTAAAAAGAAGACGAGAAGAAAGGACGAACAGACACAGAGAGCACACAGCAAATAGACAAGAGAGCAAGACAGCGAGTGCAAAAACAAGGGGGGGAGGAATAAATAAATAAAATAAATCTTTTTTTAAAAATGCAGATTCTTGGATTCTACCCAGGAGATTCAGATTCACTAGGTCTCTGGTGCATCCCAGACATTTGCATTTTAAATCAGCTTTTTAAATAATCCTAATACAGGAGGTACAGAGACCACCTTTGAAAAACACTAGTCCAGCCAGCAGTTCTCTGTAGATATTCAGAGGAGAAAGGAAGCCCACGGGCAGGTGAGGAGGAGAGTTATTTTTGTACTTAGACATTAAGAAGCTGACAAGGATTCCTTTTCATTCTTCCTTTACACAGTCGAGTGTTTTGAAGGATAGCCAATAAATTGCTATCATCTGCAGAATGTGCAACTGGTGCTAGGAATAAAAAGGGACCTGTACAGCTGAGTCTGGAGTTGATGAAACCAGTTTATCTGAATCTGATTCCAGGGCCATATTGATGCTGAAAGGTGCCATTGTGACTCACTAAAGCTCTCACATCTATTGTTTTTCTTGTCCTGGGTGGCTTTGCCAAGGACCTTTTGGATAGCATTATTTCAGATTACTGTTATTACACACATTCTTCTTGAGTAAAATACTACTTTGTTTTTATCTCCATACAGCAGAAAACAAGTTTCAGTTATTTTCTTATCTTTTTATGTAAAACAACCCAAGCATGCTCCTACTAGGATTATTCTCCAGTCCTGTGCGTGCAGTAGAAAGCAGAAGGAATCCAGGAGGCTTGTGGGGGCCAAGAGGGAGAAAAGAAGATGTAAGGAAATCTCTCCATCCTCCTGGGGCCTTTCCTAGAGAACCAACCATTCTCCTTGACATTCACGGAGCACCCACTCTGTGCCAGCACCGGTTGCTGAGTAGTAGAGCTTATGAGATAGTAGAGAGTGGTTAGACAGGGAGGCCAGGAAGGACCTGGAGGTTATGAGAAGGAGGTGAGGATCTGGGGAGAGCATTCAACACACCCTGAGGCGGTAATGAGCATGGCACTTTCTACAGAAAGCAGGTAAATGTGACTACAGCCCAAATGAGATCAGAGCACAAAAGCATCGTGAAGAAATTGGAGAGGACCCAGAGGTTGAGCCCCAGGTGGGAAGACAAAGAAGCTAAAGCCTTGGGCAGAGATGCTCAGACTGAAGGCTGACTTGTCGGTTTCCCCATGGCTGAGTGGACAAAGTAGTACTCAGCTTCTTGTAGACTGGCAAGTAAGTATCTGGGTTTCACCTGTATCGTGAGCAAATAAAGTCTGATCTAAAGGAAAGGACTTTCTGCAGTTTATCAGGAAAGAGTGATTGACAAGTAAAACTACCCAGAAACTGGCAGTCTGTCAAGCCTTCCTGCCATCCCTGGGTCATTGCAGCCACTGAATTTCTGGCCCAGTGAGAACAAAGGCATTGCTTTCAGAAATACATCTGCAAGGGTTTTTGAAAGCTTTGAAAATATGGAATTTTGTTTGTTGTGCCTACATCAAGCTCCGTCTATATCTCCAATTTAATGTATTTATCAGGTCTTTTGAGGATCATTGGTGGGTGGCACTTTAATGAGTAGATTACAAACTAAATTAAAAGGATTTCTTGATGGCAAATGGTTATCTTGTTCAAAACATCTACTTGTTCTGCTAACCCAGGATTTGATCTAGAAATGGGCTTTTCCCAGGAAGATGCTTGCCTGTTTTGCTTTGCCCTGCTTTGCTTTGCCCTGAAATCTGAGTTTGTCTCAGGCAATCTGGTTTATATGAGCCTCTGTAATAGGGTTGCCAAATAAATTATGGAACCTCCAGTTAAATTTGAATTTCAAGAAAACAAAAAGAATTTTCAGTATAAGTATGTCTCATGCATTGTTAGAAACATACTTAAACTTTTTAGAAAATTCATTATTTTTCTGAAATTCAAATTTAACTGGGTATCCTGTATTTTGTATTTGCTAAATCTGGAAACCAAGCATCAAACTTCCCTTGGTCCTCATCCCACATCCAGACCCCTCCCTGGGACTTCTCAGAGAGGAGTTTCGTAGAATTTGACATGTCCTGAAAAATGGCATCGATGCCAGAGGAGGGAATCATGTGAGGAAGAAAGCTCAAGACCTGTTGCCTCTGCTCCCACCCCACCCAAGAATAATGCAGAAGAGTGTGGGAACATGTGCCTGAAAACCCCTCTAGGAAGGGGCTGGCCTGGCATGAGAATTATTAGACAAATCCACTCAAAGTCACCTGTTCTATGGCAAAAGGATCCCAAGGTGCAGCTCAGCCTGACTGGACTTCCTACTGTCCATATTAAACACTGAGTGTGCTTAGTCTCTCTGAGGAGCCAGTCTGCCCCAGACATTTTTTGAGCCTCCCCTCCTGAGCTAGAGTCAGTAGCCATGCAAGGAGCCCCTGCATACAGACACTAAGGAGTTTCCCTCAGTTCTACAACGCTGTACGCATTTACTCCCTGGAGCCCCAGATGCTCTTGAATATTTGCCTGCCTCACCCATTTCCTCTTGCCCAGTACAACCTCGGTAACCTGGCCCCAGATCTGGGCTGCTTGCCCTGGGCCTCAGTGGGGTATGTTCTTGGATATTACTGCCGGGGTTGACTCGGGACTCTGAACTATGCCACCTCAGCCAGCCTGATTCCCCAGCCCCTGCCAGCTGGCTCTGTCCAGAGAGAAGAGGAAACAGGAAGTCCAGTCAGTGTCTGTCCATACCTTCTCCTGGGATCATGAATTCTATACTCTAGATGAATAATGCTTCACTCTTTCCCCTCCAAAATTCCCGTAGACAATTTTCAGCCCCGTTTATTAGTAGTTCAGACAGAATTTTGTGGCCAACATTATGTTTACCTGACAACCCCTTGGGCTTGGCCGACTAAGAAAGACCAGTGTGAAGCCAAGGAAGACGCTTCAGGGATGGTGGTGCTCAGAACCTGCTCCCACAGTCCCTCCTAGGCTCTGAGGACAGAAGAGGCCATATAATGGTCTGCCCTCCTCTCACGGCTCTTCCTCTCATGGTTTTGTGGTCTGGTCTCTGGACCATCTCTCACCCCATTCTCTAGACAATTCACAACTGTGTAGACTTTGAAGGCTCTACCTCATGGATGGAGGAATGAGGTAAAGTCATTTCCCACTTCATTGTCTTGAAAAAGTATAAACACCTACTGAGCTTAGGGGGCCTGAAGCCTGTTCTAAACAGACAGCATCTCTTCCCAGACCCGGTTCTCAGGCAGAATCTTTGGAGCCTGTTTTTCCCACTTTGCAGAGGCCGACATGCTTCTCAGCCTTATTTTCTAGGACTGAGGCTGCAGTTTTCCTGATTTGGCCCTTGCATAGTATTTATTTGTCTTGACGTACTGGTTTGTCCCAGAAGGGAATGCTTTAAAAAGTGGCTGGGTATCCCTGGATATGCAGAGAAATGCAGCTTCAACTTATTACAGAGGCCCCTCTCCTGCCTGACTCCTCCCAATTATTCTGCAGGCTTCTTTGCCCCAGGGCAGTTTGCCACTCCAGGGGACTGGAATTGGTTTTTAAAAAAAATTCCTTCCTCTCTGTGACCCATGTGAAGGGGCATTGTGTGCTCTCTAAATAATAAGCCTGGCTTTGTGTGGCCCAACTGGACAGGGCCTTGTGAGAGATTTTTCAGTTGCAGAGAGAGCAGTCGGCTGCACCCTAGGAAACCAAGAAGTTTCCAGACCAAGGAGAAAAGTCAGTGACAGCAAGATCTGTTTTTTTCCTGAAGTTGTCTTGTGAACCAATTCCTCTCTCTCCCAGGGTTTAAGGTAATTAGGTAAAAATGCAACTGAAGAACCCAAATATAATATGGAACTTATGTAATAGAAGCATTTAGTCAGCTGCTCCCCACTCATCCCCATCAAAATAACAATCAAGCAATGAACAAATCATTTTAGAGCACTTATTAGGTTCAACGCAATGTTACCTTTATTGACTTCTGATAAGGGTCCCAGCACTAAATGAAAGGGTTGGAAAGATGCAGCCAACATAATCCCTGGCTCTCAGAGGAGAGCACTAGGGGGACTGACTGCCTCCATCTTCCTGGGCACTGAGCTGCGAGCTTCACATGAAGTGTCTCATTCCATCACCTCAACAACCTTGTGAAGAAGACATTAGGTTCTCATTCTAACAGATGTGGAAACTGAGACCCAAAGAGTGTGTGTGTGGTGGTGAGAATAATGCCTCCCTTTAGATGTCCATGTCCATATCCTCAGAACCTCTCAAGATGTTATCTCAAATGGCAAAAAGGATTTTGCAGATGTGATTCAATTGAGGATCTTGAGATGGAGGGGTTATCCTGAATTATCTGGGTGGGCTCTAAATGCAATCACAAGAGTCCTTATAAAAGACAGGCAGGAGGGTTAGAGACAGAGCCAGAGACGTGGCAATGGAAAGAGAGTTTGGCATGATGTGGGACCACTAGCCAAGCCATGTGGGCAGCCTCTAGAAGCTACAAAAGACAAGGAAACGGGTTCTTCCCTAAAGCCTCCAAAAGGAACATAGTCTGGGTGACTGATTTGACACACCTGATCTCCAGAACTATAATGCAAGCAACTTGTGTTGTTTTAAGCCACCAAGTTTATGGCAGCTTGTTATGGCAGCAATAGAAAATCAATACAGTATGCATATTCCTACCACTCCAGCTGCACTCCACAGTGGATTCATCTGGCCAGGAAAGGTTACTCCAAAGTAGTACAGCAAGGCAGGGCTGCCACATTCCATAATGCCTAACTGTCCTCTGGAGTGCTGCAAAGCAGAGACCCTGGAGCTGGATTCAAATCAAGACCATTTGTCTAAAGACTGTGCCCTTCTTTTCTGGCTTGCTCTTGAAAGATAAAATTTAGGGGCAAAAAGAGTGAAAACCAAGAAACAATATTTCATCATTACCTGATGTGCATAAGGAATGAGTAAGGAGTTCGGGAAATGGGAGTGCAGAGAAATAGTTACCGGCAAATGCTGCCATGATGAGGGGACATTGGTGGAAGAGGTGCAGCTTAACCTGAGCCCTATAGTATGGGCAGACTGAGGGTAGGACCAGAGGCAAACAGAAGGCCTTGCAGACAGAGTGGTGGCCTGATAGAAGAAATGCCCCTGGGAACAAAAGAATAAACCAGCCTTCCTACCTTTTATCCCCCTTTCAACTCCCATCCCATCCTCTACCTGTGGATTCCATACAAAACTCTTGGCAGGGACCTTGACAATGCCCTGTGGACTCCCTTACCTTCCAAAGATGGCAAGTCTTGACCCAAAGAAATATAATTTGTCTTTCTTTCCTACAGTTACCCAGCAGATCAAGTCTCCCAGTAATATGCTCCAATAACCAGGGCAAGGTGGTTTCAGTTCTTCAGAGTCAACAAGCATTCTCTTTGCATGTGTAAGTGCCCAGTTTGAGTCACCATGTTCAGATGAGGAAAATTTGGATTAGAATTCCATACCACGGGCAGAGCAACTCTGTTAATTCTGAGGACAATGAGTTCACAGACACATTTTAAAACTGCCTTTAATTTCTAATTGAGTAAATTGTGAGAGAGGCAGCATATGGTAAAAATGACCTTGAGCAGAAAACCCAACCTCTAGTCCTGAATTGTCCTGTCACCTGCAGCATAACAGTGAGCAGACTCTGTTGCCCTGTCTGTAAAATGAGGACGTGGTCTCAAAGTTCTCTCAATCATTTAGGAAGCTTTGAGCTGTAGACAACAGAAACCCTGAGTTCAAACTGATCTAAACACTACAGAAACGTATGCTCTTGCATAGCAGAAAGTTGAGCAGCCAGGAGGCTGAGGAGTTGGTTGATACAGTGGCTGGAGAGTATCATCAAGGATCTGGGTTCTTTCTAACTTGCACTCTACTCTTGCCATCATGGGTATTAGCTTTATTCTCACACAGATAGTCAGACGGCCGCCATAATTCTAAGCATCACGTCTAGACTCGATGGCATCAGAGGAAGAAATGGAGAATCCCCAGAAGACTTCCCCTCATGTAGCACTGGCCAGAATTGAGTCACAAATGCCAACTTCTGAACCAATCACTGGAAAGGAGACCCCTGGAGAAGGGACCATTTCATCCTCTCCTGAGTATGAAGGACAAGGAAGACACCTGAACAAAATCATAAAATGGCATAGAAGATAAAAGGGGGGAATTGATGCTGGGTAGGAAACTTTAGTGTCCTCTATTCTCTCAAAGTTCCCTTCCAGCTCTAAAAATCATAAATTTAAAACAGTCATTGGCTGCCTCATCTGATGTAACCCCAGACTGCCAATCATGTGCCTACTAGAACCAAGGAATGTGCCATGCACCAGGGATACAGCAATGAGCAAGAGCCATGGAGCTTTCGTCAAATGTCCTGTCTAGGGGGTCTTGACCCACCACAACCCTGACAGTCAATCCCACTGCTTCAGTCCCTATAATGATGGTTTCCAACACTGACCCTGGATGAAGCCTGGTAGTTTTGGTTGCGTAGTTGAATGAGAGAAAATGGTTGCTATTAATCTATACAAGTTACCTAAATTTAACCAACCCACAGTCCTGTTCTCTACCCTCAGACAATCCAAGTAAAAACTGCTTGTGTTACACAGTAGGGGGTGGGGGAGTGCAGGGGAGTGTTACCCATTCATAGACGCAAATTCAAATTGGCTATTAGAGTTATTGACCTAACATTGACCTTTGGCAGATTGAGTCTGTTTAAACTCATTTCCAGATCACTTGAATAAGGAATGATATTTTTCCCCTAATGTAACCTGGCCCCTAGAGTTATTTCCTACAGCTGCAATTACTATTCTAAGGAAAGAAGAAAATAGAGACAGATAGATGTTTGATGGGAAATTTTACACATCTTGTTAGTCTTTTTTTTTGAGGGGCTCTTTGTGTTTTCTCAATTCCAATTACCTGTGTCTTTCTTTTCCACCTGGATTAGTAACTATTCAAGTCATCCTAAGCTTAGAACAGTGTCACTAAAATGATTGTTCTTCTCCCAGCAGGATACTTAGCTTTTGACTGAGTAATCAAACTCTGTAAGAAATTTCACCAAGATATTTATTATACCAAGTAATGGGAATAGGAGGCATGTTTTGTTATATAATATATTGTAACTAGCAAGAAGAAATAGATACACATGAAAAAAATCCCTTCCTTAAACATGAAAGTCACACTGCCCATATGTTGTGATAAATTTATGTCCCCCATCTCACCACAGTTTTACCAGATGACTATGAGAATATGAAGCATAGAAAGCTATAAATATATTTGAATGAGTGAAAGAATAAAGCAATTTTCAAGTCCTAACTTTTCTACCAAATCATTGCTGCTGGTTGTTGAACTATGTGGGGAGAATTCTCTTCTGTTGTAAGGCTTTGACTACCTGTACAAAAGGGAGCCTAGACAGCCCATTTAAATGAATTCCATAGAGAGGAATCTAAGACCTGTAATAATAATTAAATTCTCGCTTTCCCCCAATCAAGCCTCCAAGCAGACCTACTCATAGCTGTTACATTGCTTCATCCATTTCCCATCTTTGGTTAAGTTGCTAATAAGCAGTGAAATGGCCAAAATAAGGAGAAATAAGAGGCAATCAGGAGAAAAACAAAGGACCAGAATTATCGACAAGCTGAATAACTAGTACTGGGGAAATAGCAGGTCTAATAGTAACCAAATGAGAGAATATGTGGGATTTGTCAATTTTCTTTCAGACTTGTAATTTCAGGGCCTGTGTATTTCCTACGTCATAGGCCATCTCAGTGAAGAAGAAAAAAAGCACATTAATTTGGTGGAGCTTCTTTTTTGATGCCCCTAAGATCACATATTGCATTGATTTTTTTATTACATCTTTCACTTTCCTGCTTGAGGTTTTTCCTTGGGTGGAAGACCTTTTTAAAGTCCTGGGCTTTTCCTTATCCTAGGATCCATGCTCTAACTCTTGATGCATTAGTCACAGTTCCAAGGGGGAACAAGACAAATGACTTCACAATCAAAAACCAAATCTAAACAGATGGCTCCTTTAGTCCACGGAAATAAAGGACATGTAGGTGTCCTGTGGTAATGGGCCTTGGCTTGATGAACATTCTGGGATCTCAGAGTCAAGAGGCTAGAATTGAGGCCTGGGAGTCAGGCATCATAGGCTTTCTGCTCAGGTTCAGCACCTGGACAATTGACTGTGGATCTTCCAGCCCAGCGTTTACTCTAGGACATGCTAAAAAGATAAATGCCTGAGAAAATCTTCGGAGGCTAGCCACGTTCTCAAGTGTGGGCCTTGAACCTCCACGGGCGTTCTGAAAATGCAGATTCCTGGACCTCACCTCTGGCACTCTGAATGAGACTCTCTTGGAGTGCACCACTGGATTCCACCTTTTCAATGGGCTCACTGGGTAATTTGTATGGTAATTTTTATCATGAGGACCTCTTCTAGACCCTTGCCACTCAAAGTGTGGTCCTGGGAGTGGGAACATTGGCATCATGTAGGAGCTTGTTACAAATGCAGAATCCTAAGTCCCACCCCAAATCTACCACATCAGAACTTGCATTTTAACAAGATCCCCAAACAATTCCTTAAAGTTCGAGAAATGTTTTGCTAGCATAGTTTTGCCTTGGAACCCAGTTCTCATCAGCTGGGAAGAGAGATGATGCAGCCATGCAAGCAGGGGGCTCCTTCTTGGTCCTAATTACATATCAGAATCACTGAGGATCTTTATAAAAGCCCTAACATCTAGGCCCCTCTACAGGCTGATTTAATCCGGCCTTCTGGGAGTGCGGCCTGGGCAACTGCATTTTTAGAGCTCCACATCTAATTTTACTGTGCTGCCAGAGTTGAGAAGCACTGTCAATTCAGAATCAAAGCTCAAAGCCACAGACAGAGAGCATCAAGCCAAGTCTCTCTCTCACACACACACCCCAAAAAGCAATCAGGCATTTAACCAGTAACAAGGGATTCCTAAAATATTTGCCCTTTTCTCAGAAGAGGCAGCATTGGCCTTTTGAATGGCTACTCATTGTCTGTGCCTCGTACGAATCTGCTGGGCCCCCACTGCCCTGGCGCTCAATGAGAACAGCGTTCCCATTCCCTTTGTGAACCCAGGCCTAGCTCTGGGCATCCTCAGGGCTGGAAGTGGCTCATTCTGAGGCGGCATTTCTCTTTGCTTTCTCTGCCCCTGGGATTTGTGATTCTGGACAAGGCATATGCCTTCTCACCATGTCGTTTTCCTCATTTGCAGAAGGAAAACATTGTGTCCATTGATTCCTTTGGTTAAGCTGCCTGGTACCCCTGGCTCTTGTCCAGTGACTATTTCTCTCTGCAGCAATCCTCAGCTGGGGGTGAGCCAAGAGGGAAATGGCTGCCCACTTAAGCACCAAGCCCCTGTGAGCTCTCCAAAGGCTGGCTTGTTCATCTGATTCACTGAAACCCAGGTAAGTCCATCAGAAAGCCTTAGGCCGAGTTTGCAAACAGAAACGCCACTGGATTCCATTAAAAGTATGTGAGTTTCATGTAGGTCCAGACTCCAGTAGGTCCAAGATGTTAGGAATATAAGCCCTTCTTTTCACGAGAAACTCACCTAATTAGTCTGGGTAAGTTCTGTCGAGCTTAGACTGTTATAGAGTTATCTTTATTTCAACAATTATTGATAAAGTTTATATCACACATGCTGTTGCATTCATCCTCACCTACTGCTACTACTAATATTGAGTGCTTGCTGTGTGCCAAAGAATCCCACAAGCATTTTATCACTTTATCCTCACATCCGTCTTGAGAGGTTGGCACCATTATTATACCCATTTTACAGATGCAAAACTGAGGTTTAAATGAGTTGAGTAATTTGAACCAGATTCCACAGTATGTAAGTACTGGCTTTCATCCAGATCCATGTGGTTCCAACTGCATATAACTACTAAACGGGTTCTGTTTCTGTGTTTAGGAAGCTTCCCAATCCCCTGCCTCAAGTCTCTCTGCTACCTAGAGGCAGGGTCCCCAGTACCAGATCCTACCTTCTGACTCTGCTTGTTTAGGAATTGGTCTCATGTATGCCAGGGTCCAAAGGATTTGGAACCAATGATGGGGGGAGGGGGAAGCAGGGAAGGGAGTAAACTTAGATTTCTATTTCATACCATATACAAAATAAATTCCATTTGAATTAAAAATGTAAATGAAATCATGGAAATGCTAGAAGAATATATAGTTGAAAAATTATATAATCCTGAGGTAGGGAAGGACTTTATAAAATGATATCAATGGTACAAGCCATAAGTTAGAATAGAATTCTAACTACACAAAAAAGGTTTCTATAAAACTTTATTAAAGTATATCATTCATACATGAACATACATAAATATTAAGTGTATAGAAACAGTTGTGAACTTACATAACAAACATGCCTATCATAATACAAGGCCCCCATACATCACCCCACCACCAACACTTTGCATTGTTGTGAAACTTTTGTTACAAACTATGAAATAACATCATCAAAATATTATTACTAACTATAGTCCATATTTTATATTTGGTGTATTTTCACCCAACCTACTTGATTATTAACACCTTGTATTAGTATTGTACATTTGTAATAGTTCATGAGAGAATGTTCTCATATTCTGTTTACAACAGTCCCTCTTCCACCACTGGATTCCCTGGATTCTTCCACCAAGGATTCCGTGCCTTATACAATCTGTTCAAAGTGTACACTCAGTGGCTCTCATTTTCATTACAGAGTTATGCTGTCATCATCTCAGTCAATTTTAGAATATTTTCATTATTCCAAATGGAAAAATCCCATACCCCATCATACCCCCCCATAGGTGTCTCTTAGAATTGATATATCTTCTTTGCCATTGCTACAAAAATATTACAATGTTAGTGTTAACTATTGTCCATAACTTACATTAGTTGCAATTTTCCCATGTGTCACCATATTCTTAACACTTTGCAAAAGAACATTCTTATGTTTATATTATTAACCACAATCTTCATCCACCATCAAAATCGCTGTTATACATACCCAAGATTATTCTCTAGTTTCCTTTCAATTAACATTTATGTCCACAGACTATCACTTTCAGCCACAATCTCATTTATAAATCAGCAGTGCTAGTTATACTCACTGTAATATGTGACCATCAACTCTATTAATTTCCACACTTTTACAATAAACCTTATTAAAAATTCTACATACATTGAGCATCAGCTCCCATTCTCAACCCACATTCTATTTCCTAGTAACCTATACTCTGGAGTTTACCTCCATGAGTTTATTCATCATATTTTGTTCATATTAATGAGATCATACAATATTTGTCCTTTTGTGTCTGGCTTATTTCACTCAACATAATATCCTCAGGTTCATCTATGTTGTCATATGTGTCCTAATTTCATTTCTTCTTATAGCTAAATAGTATTTCATTGTATGTTTTTTTCCACATTTTTAGCCATTCATCAGCTGGTTCCATATTTTAGGAATTGTGAATAATGCTGCTATCAGCATTGATGTGCAAATGTCAGTTCATGTCTTTGCTTTCAGTTCTTCTGAATATATTCCTAGTAACAGGATTGCAGGATCATACGTAGTTCCATATTCAGCTTCTTGAGGAATTGCCAAACTGTCTTTCACAGAGGCTATACCACTCTACATTCCCACCAACAGTGAAGGAATGTTCCTATTTCTCCATATCTTCTCCAGCACTTGTACTTTTCTGTTGTTTTATATATATGGACCATTCTATAAGGTGTGAAATGGTATCTCATTGTAGTTTTTATCTGCATTTCCAGAATAGCTAGTGATGTTGAACATTTTTTTCATGTGCTTTTTGGACATTTGTATTTTCTCTTTGGAGAAATGTCTATTCAAGTCTTTTGCCCATTTTTAAATTGGGTTGCTTATCTTTTTATCATTGAGTTGTATGAGCTCTTTATATAACATGGATATCAAACCCTTGTTGGATATATGGTTTCCAAATATCTTCTCCCATTTTTACTTTCTTGACAAGGTCTTTTGAAGAATAAAAGTAATTTTGAGGAGGTCCCATTTATCTAGTTTTTTTCTTTCATTGCTATTGCTTTGGGTGTAAGGTTTAATATACTATTGCCTACCACAAGATTTTGAAGATATTTCCCTACATTTTCTTCTAGAATTTTTATGGTTATAGCTTTTATATTTAGGTCCTTGATCCATTTTGAGTTAATTGTTGTATAAGGTGTGAGATAGGGGTATTCTTTCTTTCCTTTGGATATGGATACCTACTTCTCCCAGCACCATTTGTTGAATAGATTGTTCTGGCCCAGCTGGGTGGGCTTGACAGCCTTGTCAAAAATTACTTGACCACAGATGTGAGGATCTATTTCTGAGTTCTCAATTCAGTTCCATTGGTCAATATGTCTATCTTTATGCCAGTACCATGCTGTTTTTACCTCTGTAGTTAAGTAATATGCTTTAAAGTCAGGACGTGAGAGTCGTCCAACTTTGTTCTTATTTTTTAAAATACTTTTGGCTATTCGGGGCCCCTTACCCTGCCAAATAAATTTGGTTATTGGCTTTTCCATTTCTGCAAAACAAAAGGCTGTTGAGGTTTTTATTGGGATTGCACTGAATCTGTAAATCAGTTTGGGTAGAACTGCTATCTTAACTATATTTAGTCTTCTAATTTATGGACATGGAATGTCCTTCTATTTATTTAAGTCTTCTTTAGTTTCTTTCAGTAATGTTTTGTATTTTTCTGAATATAGGTCCTTTATGTCCTTGGTTAAGTTTATTCCTAAATATATAATTGTTTTAGTTGCTATTATAAATGGAATTTTTTTTAATTTCCTCCTCAGATTGCTCTTCAGTAGTGTATAGAAATGTTACTGATTTTTTTTCACCCCCCTCAGATAGCTCCCTCATCTATTTGCTCATTGTTTTTGCTCATTGTTTTTTGATTGTTGTTTGCACTTATTGTCTGCTCATTGTTTGTTTTTTCTTTAGGAGGCACAGGGAACTGAACCTGGGACCTCCTGTGTGGGAGGCGGGTGCTCAACTGCTTGAGCCACATCCACTCCCCACTACTGATTTTTGTGTATTAATCTTGTATCCTACCACTTTGCTGAGCTTGTCTATTAATTCTATTAGCTTTGTTGTGTTTTTGGGGGGATTTTCTAGATATAGAATCATATCATCAGCAAATAGTGATGATTTTACTTCTTCCTTTCCTATTTGGGTGCCTTTTATTTCTTCATCTTGCATAATTGCACTAGCTAGAACTTCTAGCACAATACTGAATAATCTCAGCAGGAAAAGGGTTCCGTCTTTCACCATTGAGTACAATGCTAACTGTGGGTTGTTCATACATACACTTTACCATGTTGAGAAAGCTTCCTTCTATTCCTATCTTTTGGAGTGTTTTTTTTTCAAAAAAAGATTCTGTATTTTGTCAAATCCCTTTTCTGTGTCATTTGAGAGGATTGTGTGATTTTTCTTCTTCAATTTATTAATGTGGTGTATTACACTATTTGATTTTCTTTTCTTGAACCACCCCTGCAAACCTGGGATGAAACCCACTTGATGGTGGTGTATAATTCTTTTAACGTGCTTTTGGATTTGGTTTGCAAGTATTTTGCTGAGTATTTTTGCACCTATATTAATTAGAGAAGTTGATCTGTAATTTTCTTTTTTCATAGTATCTTTGTTTGGTTTTGGTATTAGAGGGGTGTTGGCTTCGTAGGATGAGTTTGATAGTGTTCCTTCCTGTTCAATTTTTTGGAAGCGCTTGAGCAAGATTGGTATTAGATTGGCTTTGAATTATTGGTAGAGTTCACCTTTGAAGCCAACCAGTCATGGGCTTCTTCTTTGGGAGGTTCTTGATGACTGTTTCAGTCTCTTGTGATTGTTTTGTTCAGGTCATCTTTTTCTTCTAGAATCAGTGTAGGTTGTTCATGCACTTCTAGGAACTTGTCCATCTCATCTACATTGTTTAGTTTTTGGAATACAGCTGTTCATAGTATTCTCGTATGATCTCTCTTAATTCTCTGGGGTCATTGGTAATGTACCCCCTCTCATTTCTGATTTTATTTATTTGCATCTTCTCTCTTTTTTTCTTTGTCATTCTAGCTAAGGGCTTATCGATTTTGTCTTCGCAAAGAATCAACTTGTGGTTTTGTTGAGTTTCTCTATTTTTTCTTGTTCTCAATTTCATTTATTTCTCCTCTGATCTTTATTATTTCTTTCTTTTCGCTTCATTTCGGATTAGTTTGCTATTCCTTTTTTAGATCCTCCAGGTTACATAAAACTTTTAAATGAAAAAGGCAATTGATAAATTGGGGGAAAAGTGCAAACATGTGACAAAGAAGTAATAGATTGAATATATAAAATGTTCTTATAAATCAGTAAGAAAAATATGAATAATCTAATTTAAAAATAGACAAAAAAAAAAAAAGAACCAAAAGAAGACTAATATTCATGACTGGTGAGGATGGAACTCTGGTGATAGATTTTTGCATTCTCTGCAGGTGGAGTATGAGCTGACATAACCTTTCTAAAGGTCAATTTGAAAAAAATATAGTAAAACTTTTTTTAAAATGCAGAACAGGTGACCCAGCTGTTTTGAGGAATGAATTCTGAGAAAATAATTAAGGACATGCATAGGGACCCAGCAGAAGGATGATGCTGGAATAGTGTGGATGGAAGTAAAAATTATGGCAGTCCCATGGGGGAATGGTTGAAAATATCACAGTATATCTCTGAAATGAAAGTACTGGGTAGTCATTAAGGAGATAGTATATTTATTGAGCTATATTTCTTGGAAGGATGCTCACATGGAAAGATACTCACAATATATTGTTTAGAAAATAAAAAGGAAGTTAACCCACAAAATGACTGCTTTTGTACTTAGAGTGTAACAAGATAAGATTGTTTCTAGGTAATGAGAATAGCCTTGTGTGGTTTTTATTTTCTTTCTCCACCATGTTTGAATTGTTTGCATTAGTTCTGCAATAAATATGTCCTGCTTTTGTAATGAGAAAGAAAAGTACAATGGAAGTTGTAAAAGAAAAAATGCCACAGAGCCCCAATCCTAGTCCCTAGGCTTCAGTACCAGGAGGGTCTCAGTTTAATCATAGAATTCACCCATACCCTCCAAGAGGAAGCTTGGACCTGCCCGTTGCCTCCAACCTCCAGCCCCGCAAAGGTCTGACACTCCCTGAGGCCGGTCCAGCTTTCCCCCACCCTTCCTAACAGGGAATCAGGCCTCTACTTGGGTCTGGGGACCCAGGACAGGTTCACACTCTGCAGAGTGTACGGCAAGGTTGGGGGAGGAGGGGCGGGACCTGGAGACACTGAGGAAGCTCCATGGGGCAGGCAAGGATGCAGGCACTGATTCTGGTCTTCGCCCCTCTTGGCCACATACATTTGGGTATCTGTTTTCCTGGAGATAGGTTTTTCTCTTTTGGACCTGCCCCCAAACATCTCCTTTGACTTTCCTGCTCTTCCTTAAGATTCGCTAGTGACTTAAGGTGGCTGCCTCTCTCTCCACAGGGGGACAGATCCACTCGTCCTTTGGCTACAGCTTCAGTCTCCCTTGCTGCCCAGGGCAACCCCGAGAGCGCCTCCACTGGCCCCTAGAAAGCAGGAAAGCAAATATGGTAGCAACAGCCCGGGTGGCCAGCAGGCCGGGACAGGACCCGCGTGGATTGCTGAGAATCCGTTTACATCCAGTTACTGGTTCCCGGAGAGGGGTTCACTGAGCCGGGACTGGGAGGCCGCACCCCGCCCAGGCAGCCGGCTCCCAGGGGTCCCTCTGGGGCCTGCCCTCACGCAGCACCCGCAGGCTCCCGGGCGCGCGCTGACTCTCGCTCATCTCCGAACCCCAAGTGCCTTCTCGTCACCCGGACTCCAACGCCAGTTCCCGCCGCACCCAGGGCTCCTCGACTTCCCGGAGCGAAAAAGCCGCGCTCTGCGGGGGCTCTACGGCCGCCGGCTCTGCCTCCTCCGCGGCCGGCGTCTAAGGAGCCAGGCGGGCCACTCGCTCCAGCCCGGGCTCCTGCCTCCCGGCCCGGGCCCGCAGGCACGGAGGGCGCTTCCTTGCACCCGTCCCCTCTCCCCTTGACCAGTCGAGGGACCTCGGGCTAAGGACGGCGACCGCGGCCCTGCGGATTCCGCTGCCTCCTCCCCCGCCGGCTGGGTCTCCTGCGCCCAGCGCCCGCGAAGTCCGGGCGTTTCGAAGAACTAATTTACTAAAAGAACGTTTTAAGAGAGGAAATTTGATATAGTTAACTGCAGCAGCATCTCAGAAAATGGCAGGAAAAAAGTTGTGCATCTATCAGGCTTTTGGGCAGGGTACTCAGATTTTGCGATAAGTTCTTAATTAAAAATAAAATATATCGATGCAGTAGGCAAGTCGCGTCCAGGGAAGGTAAAAATACAGTGGACTCCTCCACAACCCAGATGCTCCACCTGCCTGCTGTAATTACAGGGCTTCAGAAAAGAGGGGGGGAAACACGACAGAGAAAAATCTGCTTGCATATTTTCCTTCCATTGTGCTGGGCTCATTTGAATTATAATGTGTTGCAGGCCGGAGTAGGAAATTTTGTGCCTTGAATAATGAATCCCCCTGGAGCCCACGGTACCTGTACTTCTCTTTAGTGTCCACTGAGAATAACGTGTTCGACATTCAAGTGACAACGCTGGAAAGGATTTCAAAGCCAGGAGCCCCCCGAACGCTGTACACCCCAGCGGCTCTTCTGCCTGCCCTCTCTTTGGCTTCCAAATGCAGCAAGCTCTTTCTTTACTCAAAATGTGATCATCTTTCACAAGGGGCTTGGATGTACCACAGAAATACAGAACAAATAGGTAGGCTTTTCTGAATCTGAGCTAGCCCAGCACAAAGCTGCAAAGCTGCTAAGACTCCAAGATGCTATCCAGACTTTTTAAAACAGAAAAACTGGGGAACAGAGAGGCTCAATGTCTTGTCCAAAACTGAGACAGGCTTTTCTGGTGTCAATAAAATTCCACTGGCTCAGGCTGGCTTTCCATAAAGATAAATATTCAGTAATTTAATAAAACAGACATGGTTTAAGTCACACACAGCATCCAAACCCTTGGGGCACTCATTCTGAACATCTAGTTGATAGAGGTTTTAAGTTAAGGGGTAAATGCAGAAAAAGTTTGTGAAAAATCTCAATAAGATCAGAGAATGAAGTGTTATGAAATGATAGAGGCCTTTCATGCCTAAACTTTCAAACAAGCTTTAAAAAATAAAAAATAAAAAAAACGATGAGCATCCTTTCTGACAAAATTTGAATGAGAGTTAGAAGCCCTTTTAAAAACAAGTCATGGGGTGAAAAAAAGAAACTGGCATGTACATATTTGCTGGTATAACCATAGACTACCATGCTTTTGGAAGAGGATCTAGATGGATGGAATGGGGCAAATTTTCCTTCATCTAAACCCTTTTGGCATTTTGTTTTTAAACCATGTACATGAATTGTATATTTTAAAAATGAATAAAATTTATAAAAATGTTAAATAACAAGCTTGACAATGGAGAGATGGATGGTTAATTTTTAATCCTGATTTTTTAAAGGTAATTATAATCATTACTTCCTCAACTTTTCAAGTTCTCTTTTAACAATTTGCCAAAAGAAGCTGATTTGAAGGTTTCCCTCAAATAGGCAGGAAAATGACCCACAAATGCCATTGAGGTAGGGATTCAAAAAGAATCAACCACCAGGTTTAATCGGCAAATTAACAAAGGACAGCCTTTACCTCCTGAGCTAGGACATTTCCTTTGTGTCCTGCAAACTATTTCAGGACTTTTAAAGTGCCTGCTTATTAACATTCTAAGAGCTTTGAGCTGAAAAGCAGAGAACCCCAAAGCCTGGGAAAGGCAAGAACTCTGCCAGACCTTTTGGGTCTGGCTGAACTACCTTGAAATAGCTCATTAGAGTCTGCAGCCAGGAAAAGAGGGGAAACGGAGGATGTCATCGGCGTGGTCTGAGATGCTCCCCCAAAGAGCTCTGGAGGCTGCTTTTCAGATGCTCAAGCCTGCAGTCCAACTGAAACCCAAGATGCTCAGCGTGAGCCCTAAGAACCTCCAGCTGTGCACCAACCAGGGGCCCCTCCTCCCCAAAGGCGGAGTGTGGAAAATTCCTCTGTGAAATGCAACTCCTGCCCAAACAAAAGGACAAAACAAGACAAAACAAAACGACAACAACACATCTCTCTCCTTTCACTTGCTTTCTGATTCCCAATATTCTTTAACTAGACTAAAAGCTTTCTTTCTCCACTTAGTGTAGAGTTTCTCAATCTCAGCCCCATTGACATTTTGGCTCAGATAATTCTTTTGGGGGGCTCTCCTGTGCATTTTAGTATATTTAGCGGCAATTCTGACCTCTGCTTATTAGATGCTGCTAGCACCCCTCCACAAGAGGCGACGATCAACAATGTCTCCAGATGTTGCCAATTGTCCCCAAGGAGACAAAATCATGCCCAGATGAGAACCATTCAATTAAGAGCTAAAACTGTATACCTTTGAGAGATGTCACATTTTTCTGTGTTTAATAAAATGGTAAACCCTACAGCTCAATGGACTCATCCAAGTCACCTGGTGAGGAGACAATGATGGGCAATGGCCATCCCAGGGAATGGAGAGGGCCTGCATCTGCAGGCAGGATCATCCCACCCACCATATCCATGGGATATAAGCCCTCTCTCACTTGGAGTTGGAGTGGACATCACCATCCCAGTCCCCTCAGGATTGGGGGAAGAACTATGGACTAGAGTGGACTTGATGGTATTCTGTTGTACACATATGGTGATTCTAGCAATGGAAGAAATTATAACAATGAGGTGGAGCCAGTGGCCACTTGACACTTTTGGGGTAGGGAGGGGATGAGCAGTTGAAATACAGGGGCTTCTTTGGGAGTTGGAG
>JAKSZT010054471.1:905128-987628 GCA_026826555.1 Tolypeutes matacus
TATTTATATATCATTTTGCAAATGTTTGTATGTATTGTGAGAATTTTGATTTTTACCCATAATAAAAAAATAAAATAAAATAAAATAAAATGGTAAAATATAAATAATATTTTAAATAATCATTACCAGAAAAATAGAATGAGAGTAAAAAGTTGAAATTTATAGAGGGAGAGACCCAGACCCAAGCATGCAGGCCGTTTAGAGGAAACTTATTTGCTAGGCATTCGAGACTATGATGGCATTCGGGTGACATTAAGATGCTGCGCTGGATACTTTCCATTTGTCCCTCCAGATCTCCTTCTCCACCCTGCTCTGTGCCTCAGGAAGCTGACCCTTATGGGCTGGATCAACATGCTCTCACGCTTGCTTACTCTTTCTGGCTTCTGGTTGATTTGGTCAATGGGAGGAACTGGCTATGAGGGTGTAGGATGGTGTGCAAGGAGAGTGAGGTCAATTTCTCTGGATTCTTCCCCACGAGCTAGCCACGTCCCAGATCAGGGCTGGATGACAGCTTCCTTCTTCCAAAGGCCATGGCTCCTAGAGGCTGTCTCCTAGTGCTTCACCTCTCTCTGGGATTCAGTAACCACCCCCTGCCCTGGGCTGTTCAGGTCCGGGAGTGGTAAAATGTTCCTGCTGTGGCTAGCTACCAGGTCTGGCAGTGTCCCTCATGGGTTCCCTAAACACTGCCTACGTTTTCATATATTGCCCCTTTATTAAAATCTCCTTGAATTGTTCAGTTGAGTGTGCCATGTGTTTTCTGCTGGGCCCTGACTGACACAAATGATATGGGAGATCATTTGAGGAGAAGGGTTGTTGTGCTAGGACAGGATTTAGGAATTCTTGGGTCTCTTGACCAAACACCAAACAGGACAAAATGCCCTAAGCCACAGCAGGCCATGATACCCCTTCTGTCTATATTTCTCCCCCAAATAACAACACCCAGGCCTAAGATCTACCACTTGCTCCTTGGAACATGAGAAAACATTTGCCCCAATGCCAAGAGAAGAAGGTTGTCTGGGCCTCATTTCCCCTTCTCAAAACAAACATGATCAGGACTATAAAGACACCCACGGGAGAGAAAAAACATAGTAGACCTTCCTCCAATACAGCAAGCTCTGTCCCCCTTAGCACTTAAGTCACAAAGATACAAGGCAAAAATGCACTGCCTGGAAAATGAGGGCAAATGAGTGTCCTCCAATTTAGCTCCAAACTTTCTCCTTAGCTAGAAGAGTGCCTCTTCATTAATCCTAATTCTAATTCAGCCACGAGGAGAGGTAAAATATGTTAGGTGCGTGGGAGAAGGGGAAAAGGAGTGGGGAGCCCTCTCCACAGGCCCCTGGGCTGACTGGTTGGGCAGGGGGAGACCCACTCGCCGCCCCAGGTGCCAGCTACCAGCTGCCAGGAAGGGGAAGGAATGGAGCTCCTATATGGCACTGTCCCGCGAGCATCCATGGTAAGGAGGGCAGGTGCATTAAGGATGGGCCATGGAGCCAGCTCTGCATCTGGCATTGGTGCCTCTGGGCCAGGCCAGGACAACAACCTCAATTGTACCCCCAACAGTCACCCTGCTGATCCCGGAGGAAAGAAAGCCATGGGGCCATTTGGACCAAGCCTCGGCAGGAAGAATGCTGCCCTTTTTCTGCAGCTCCGGGTCCCAGATTCGTGGAACCAACAGCTCAGAAGCTGGCAGTCCCCTCGGAGGCCTGGGCAGCCTCCCCCGTGGTCACATGGCCCAAAACACTCTGTTCTTTGTGATGGCAGCTTGGGCGGGTGGGCTGAGGACTTTTGCAGACAAAGATGGCTTGGGGCCCCTGAGCCCCTGAAATTGATGAAGGAGCCTCCTGCCTCTTATCTACCTCTCGCTCTGCAGCACACCCGGCCCACCTGGCCTCTGGGCCTCTCTACAGCCTGCTCCCTGGCTCTTAATCAGCAGAGAAACCGCTCCTAAGCCATTACCAGAGAGCATCAGTTCAGGGAGCATAAGGGCAGCACAAACACCTCCAGGGCTTTTGCCTCATGCAGCTAACGTCAGAGATGTTTTATGAAAACAAGATTTGAGGTCACATTGCTTCTTGGATAAAGGGAACTTTGCTTCAAAAAATGTCCTTGGTAAACAAAGCTAAGAAAATTGCCAGTGTATCACTAGGCACAGCCAACCACCTTTGAGTTGCCCAGTGTTCTAAGAACTGCCAGGTAAATCCACACACTAGATCAGGGCTCCTGAGACCTGCTCACTTAGCCTCTTGGACCCTCCATTTCCACCTCTGTGAGAACACAGGGGCTGGACTCAATGAACTCCAGAGCTATTGCCAGCTCTACAATCCATTCGCAGTTAGGAACATCCTGTTTCTTGGCACTTTCTAAGGAGAAGTTAGCCAAGAAGGAAAAATGGGAGGCAGCATTACTCTAGAGCCAGCCTGCCCAGGTTTGAACCCTGACTCTACTGCGTGCATTCTGTGTGACATCGGGCAAGTTATGTATTCCTCTGTGCCTCAGTTTCCTCCTCTGAAAAGTAGGGATCACTTTAGTGCCTGCTTCATGGGACTGTCATGAGGATAAACCAATGTAGAAAATGTAAAGCATTTAGAACACGCCTAGCAGAGTCGGCACCCTATAGCCATTTGCTCTTTTCATTACTCCTCTTACTTACTTTTATAGAGTGCCATCTGAGTCTTTTCCTGTCACTGGTTCAGCCTTACTGAGAGTAATTTGGCAAACAGACTCTCACACGACAGGGAATGGTGTTTTTCTGGGAGAATTAAAATTAATGTCATCTCTTCTCGGCCTTTTGGCTAAGATCAAGTGTAAAAACAACACCAGCCTTATTCCTTTCTCAGCTAACTTTCTCTTGGGCTGGGAAGGAGGATTGGTGAAGGGTCTGTAGCTCCTTATGAAGTTTGGCAGAGCACTCTTTCTCCCAGATTGGAGATGAAAGTGAAACACAGAGAAGATACCAGTTCAAAGCCTCCATGCAAGGCCCGGCCAAGGGTCCTGTCCACGCCCTGGATCTGAAGCAGTCTCCTTCACCACCACCCCCAGTCCCCGAGCTCCCACTCCAAGCTTGGCCTGTGTCAGGGTACCCGCTGCCAAAGCTGACCAGCTGGGCAATGCCAGTGGGTAGTTGCATGTCATTTCCTCAGACACAGAAGCCACAGTCACTGAGTGTCCTTACCATTGTGCCCAGCCAAAGTGCTGGACAGTATCTCAACTGGGTGGAAACTAAGGAATCTGCCCCCTGGGACCAGAAAATCAACTACAGAGGGAAGGGTGAGGCTGGAGTCTCCCATGGTTAACTCTTAGACTCTGCAGGATCAGAATGGACCCATGATCTTAGAGTTCTAGACCTTGCAGGACCTAAGAGTCCCTAGCAGCCAATGAATGCCTGAACATCCCCTTAACAAATGCTGGACTGGGTGCTGGCTATGTCCACTTTACCTCTCCACATCCCCTCTCTACCTTCCTCTGCTCTGCTCTGTCCTTTGTAGAATGTCCCTGTGTGTTCCCTTGTCCTCTGCCTTCTCATTGGGTTGGGGCAATAGGAGGCAATCACCTGAGAATGGAGGGTGAGAGGAGAGTGGGGCCAGGGTATTTATTTCTCTGGTCCCCACCGCCGTTTCCTTGCTTGATCCTTTTTCTGTAGGCCACACCTTCCAGCAGAAAACCCTTTCCTGAGCCTCAGCTCCCTTCCCTTGGCCCCTTCAGGTCTAGGGGTGGGTGAGATCTCTTCCTCTCGCTAGCCCAGGCCTTTCTGAATAGTTCGGAACTCTCTTCAACTGCCCCACTTGAGGGGGCCATCTCATTCCTGCTGTGTCACTTCACAGTCCTGGGACTAAAGGTTCATCAGTTTTGCCCGCCCTTTTTTCTATCTTCATATTTGATACTGCAAAAGAATACATATAACACATATATAAGAGAGAGAGAGCCCCTACCCAATTAAAAAATATAGAAGAGTAACAGTGCCTTTGAAAGTTTCTGTGTGTTCCACAACCACATCATCATCACCAGAGACATCCGCTCACATCCACACATGCATCCACAATTCGCCATAGCAAAAGACTGGGAAGAAACTCATTACCTTCCTTTTCTACTTGTCAGCTCAGGGCTCATGTCCCAGCTCATCTGACCCAACAGACTATACTAGAAATGCCGTGGGACCCGAGGCCACACAAAGTTAGACCTTCCAAGGGCACAGCCTGCGGGAGAGGGAACACAGGAGTAAACTCTTCTGCTAGGCCCTTACGCTTCCTAAAGGGGAACTAGGACAGAAGGCCGCACACCCAGGAATTTGGAGCCGGCTTTCCTTCCTTCCTGCTGCGATAATCATTACTGTATGCAGCCCAGCAATTTGGCGCCTCAGCAACCAGACCCCTGGTAGGTGCCTGGGTTTGATCCATTATAGGGGACATTATGATCACGATTACAGGATGGCTGAGCCGTCCAGCAAAGTGACCGGTAATTTGCAAACTAATAGCCATTCAGTGGCGGGTAATATTATGGACCTTACCCTGCAATTGTAAAACAACCAGCCCTCTCTAATGTAGCAGTTTTCCCATCAAAAGCCCAGCATTGTCTTTTGATTTCTTCTAATCAGTAGCTGTGCCTGCTTTGCTTTAGATTTGGAAAAGCTAAACAAGGGAGCATGAAATGATACACTCCTCTTTAGAGCCCCTGAATGGGAAGTTTAGGCAGTTCTGTCAAGTGGAGGGAAAAACAAGTGAAAGAAGCATCTGGAAGGCAATTTCATTTTAAAAGAGCAACAGAAGCTGGCCCCAAAAGCTTTGCAGAATGTAGCAAGTGTTGCTTGGGAATGTGGGAGACCGACACAGCCAGGCATGACGTACACAGACAGGTGTGTGCCGGATCCAGTTGTGCATACGCACGGCTCCTGTCCACTTGTGAACACACTCACACATGCTCACAGAAGAATGGAATTTCCTGCAACCACAGGCGTTGTTTGCTGATAGACTCCCAGGGTAAGTGGTGAGGGTCTCTCCTGCATGCTGTCAACAATTCTGCTTGTAGGCACAGCTCCCTTCCACCCAACAGACGTATTCAGGAGAAAGCGCCATCTGCTTAGAGGCTTGGGTCACGCTGGGGTTGCAGTCCTCTGGGATGCCTCAATTTTCTGCCACCCCTCAGCACTCTATAGCATAGCCAGGAGGACCTGCATTGAGCCATCTCCTCCGGATGCCCATGAGTTCAAACCAATCACGTATGACCTCAAGAGGTCAGCTTAGCCAAGCTGGTATGATAGAGAGCAGCAAAAAGAATCAGTCATTAACTTGCTGCACAGTGAGGTATTGGCTAAATTTTTCCAGGCCACAGCTTCCTGAGTTATAAAACAGAGGTGATCATATCCTCCTTGTCTGCCTAACAGAGGATGTTCTGTGAATAAAATGACCTCCTGTCTGTATAAATGTTTTGAAAAATAAAACAGGACTTCTAGGTGTTAGGTAACATTGAGTATTGGCCTACTCAGAGAATTAATTGCACCTTCTGCCCCAGATTCTGTTTCAGCCCCAGCCCCTTGCCCTATCGTGGCACTTATGGTAAATGCCCTGGTCAGTGGATTGGCAAACATCACCTTCATTCCTCGGTGGCAGGTACCTGCTAGGACTGACTCTCTGGTTGTGCATTGCACCTACTGTACAGCACTCCCACCCCACCAGAGGAACCCCAGAATACAAGGAAGGTGGGGAAAGAGTGGAAAACAGAAAGATAATGGGATTCAGCTCTCTGCCTGTGGGCATGATATTAGAGATGGAGGTGCAAGTTTCCTGTTCCATGGCATCGAACACAACACAGATGGTAGAGTCTTGTCTTTCCAATTCCTGGCTGCTTCCTTGGGCAGAAAGGGCAACTTGCCATGTCTTCCATCACTGCAAGCCATGGTAGAATTCTCAACAGAACAAAGCTTCATGAATCTACATCTTACCTTCTTATCCCTGTACCATGTTCTTCCCAGAACAAAGAGTTAGTGGGAGCAGGCAATTACCCAGTGGTAACAGCTGCCACCGGTACATGGTGTTGAAATTTAGAAAGGAAGATATCTTCTAGTTTTGGTTATAAACCATCCATGTGGTTAGAAAAGAAAAGGTGGTAGAATGTGACCTGTGAGCCTTCACCCAACCCTAGGTTTCAGCCCAAGCCTGGTTCTACCCCTCCTTCTCTGACCTACCGCACTGCCAAGTGTCTCACCCGGGAGCACAGGAACATGGAGTGTGTAAACCAGTGGGATGGGCACATGAGGTCCAGAGTCCAGAAGGTAGATGGATCAGGCCAAGAGAGTTGATGGACAGGATATGATTCCTGTCATACCTGGTGCCAATGGAGTCTAGATTTGGGCTGCAATGAATCAGAGGAGGCTTGCATTGGATCTGGAGGATAAAAGGGGAGTAAATGGCAAATAGCTAAATAGAAGAAGAGAGATCAAGAAAGAAAGCAGACAGATAACACCAGGAACCATAGTGGACTTTGTGTTGACTCATCCAAATCCATTCTACCATAGATGATTCATCCAAGCCAATTAAGTAATCCTAATGGACATATGACTGAATTGGGGCCAATGAGACAAGGAAAGGAATTTCCTTTCCTTCTAAGAGAGCTACAGGAAGGGACAGTCTCTCTTCTTCCCCTGGATATTGTCACATCCATATGTGATGACTGGAATAGCTGCAATCATCTTATTACCACCAGATGATTAAGTTAATATCAAAGATGACAGAAGGGAGAAACACAAAGAATATGAGTCCTTGATGATGCCATTAATCTAAGAAACAACTAAATTGGGCTCCTGTCTAATCTGGATCTTCAAATTATGTGAGATAATACCTGTCCTTCATTGAAGCCCATCTCAGTGGATGTTTGTGTTAATTGCAGCTTAGAGCTCCTTAACTGATCTATGAACCCAAGCCAAGGGGGAACTGGAGTGTTAAGGTCAGGGTGGACCTACAGCCAGACTTAATGCTGATCTGCTTAGGGTGCTTTCTTATCTGCCCCTGTAAACCTCGGATCAGTCCTAGAGCAGCCTGGAGCCAGCTGAGTCTACAGGTGTGGAGATCCAAGGTTTCAGCTGCCATTCGGAGAGTTGAGGGGGCACAGAGCCAGCCAGGCCATTATGAAATCCCATTCAAGGGGCTTCGGGGACACAAATGTCCCAGGCCAGTTGGGCAACCCCCTTCCCTTCAGACACCTCCCCCTCTGCCTCCTCATGGGCCAGGCCCTTCAGCTGCCAGGCATAGAGACAGACTTCAAATGGGGAAACAATGTTCCTTGGCGCCCCTGTCAGAATGGGATATCCCCTGAACAGCTGGGGCTTTGGGTCACTTGTCCCCCCTGTGAAAGCTCTTCATTCCAGAGCAGTAGAAACTCTCATTTAAAGGCATCTTCTCTCAGACCTCTTGCTCGGCATGCTGGGGATGGCAAAAAGGTTGGGCTGAGGATGTTTCTGATGGAAATCCAAATGCTTCCTGAGTTTTTATGCTATTTGTGACTAATATTCTTCCAGTGGAAAGGGAGATCCAAGGATCATGGGTGTGGACTTAATCATCCTTCAGAGATGCAGGGGAAACTGAGGTCTAGAAAGATGAGAGAGGTGCTCATGTTCTAGAATTTGGATCTTCTCACTCGTGGTCAGTGTTGCTTCTTTCCTCAGCTATGACACAAAGTCAAGGTGGGGCTATCTGGAAGAGGGTGGTTAATGCTTCCAAATTAATAGTGCTACTACACAGATCCCTCTGGGGGTAAACTCCTTTCCACCGAACAATTTTTTTTTATCATAAATCATGAGCAGCAGCATTGGTGCGTTACGTGCTCAGTGGCAAACAGGAATCGATGCAATGGCCGGCCACATACTTCCTTATCAAAGAAATAGGAAAGGGGTTGTTCACTGGTGGGCACAGAGGCTGAGCTTCGTGCAAGCTGTATCGGCAGGTGCTGTGGGCCCAGGGCAAGCTGAGGGCCATCCTGGACTGCAGCCACACCTTCCCCAAGAACAGGCTCCTACTGGGGAATGGGAGCAGCCAGAGTCCCAGAGCTGACTCCATCCTGCTGTCTGGCTGCCATGGCCTTCATTGCATCCATGCTGGCTAGGGCCAGCCAGCCCCACAGAGGCCGGGGAAGCTATGGCCATGGGGGAGACCACAAGAGCTAGGACAGTGGCTCCCAAACCTGGCTACACATAAGAATCACTTGTGGAGCTCTACCCTGGGCCCCACCCTAGATTCATTCAGTCAGAACTTCTGGGATATGGCCCAGGCAACCCCGAGTGGTTTTAATGTGCAGCTGATGGATTGCAGAGCCACTCGTGGACTATATGGAGGGGAGAGCCCCGCTCAGTGGCTACCCAGGCTGAGGAGAGGTAACTGTCTCTTTCCTAGGGCTTTTCCTACTTATGGCAAAAGTGCTTCTCTGGTCCAAAGGACTGTGTTGTGGGCCAGATAAGGCATTGGATAGGCTTGCTGCTAATTACAGCAAGAGCTTGGCTCAAGCATGAGGACACTGCCCTCCTCCACTGGGGTTAATTATTAGTAAGGGGGGGAGAAGACAGCACAAAATAGGATGGCAGGCCACAGTGTAGCCTCCTACATCCTGCTCCATGAGACTGGACATTTGAGATTTTACTATTCAACCTGGTGCCACTGCACCAGCCCTGGGAAGGGAGAGGGAAGAGGAAAGGCCCACAACATGGAGAAAATGCCCCTCCCAGCAGTCCCCCATTCCCCCTTTTCCCCTGACTCCCAGGGGTAGCTGACATAGAGGGGCAGTGCATCTCATAGACTGTTCCAAATCATGGGGTTCTAGAACTAGAGGGGGTCTCAAAGAAGAGGCCAATGGTTCCCAATGCAAGACTGAGGGTCAGGGAAGAACTGGTTGCCTAAGTGTCAGGGACATAATTAAGGGATGTAATTAAATATTCAGGTTTCCAAACCCAACCTCTCAGAGATTCTAATCCAGGAAGTCTGAAATCTACATTTTTAACAAGCTCTCCAGGTGATTCTCCAACCACTACAGTAATCCAGCCTTCCTGCCTCAAGAGAAGAACATGAAGCTCAGAGGTTCAAGTCACTCTGCCAGGGAGGGCGCAGCATGGCAGAGTGGAAGGCCATGGTCTTGAATCCTTCTGGATATCAGTTCTGCCACTCACTAGCTGTGGGACTTTGGGAGAACCTCAACCTCTCTGATGCAGCAATTCTGCTATTGGAGATGCCCAGGAGGCTACAGGTTCCCAGCAGCATGGTTTGTAATTGTAAAATACCAGAACCAATCTAATTTTCCATCAAGAAGAGACTAGTTATATGAACTATATTACATCCATGCTATGAAACACTGCAGAGTCTAAAAGGAAAACAGAGCAGTGGCAGCACCATGTGTGCTGCTGGAAGTGAAAAAAGCAAGGGGCTCTCCAGGGCTAATGGCCTCATCTCTGCTCCCCTATTGCCTCTGCAGTAGCCTCCTCCTTCTCCCTCAACTCTCACATCCAATGAAAGGCTCTCAGCCTTGGTGATTCCAGCTTTTAAATGTCTCTCAATTCATGCACTTCTGTCCCCACTGCCACCATCTCTTCGTGAATCCCTGCATCACCTTCCTTACTGTTCTGCCCCTTCCCAACCCAGGGCTGCCCTAGCCACAGTAACACACTCTTTAGCTCAGGGGTCACCTCCTGCAGAACCTTTCCTTGACTCCCACCCCAAGTCCAAGTGCTCCCACAGTATCTCTATGCTTGTCCCATCATAGTTGGTTTCTTGCACACTCTGAGTTTTTGATTCCTACTTCACACCCTCAGGGCATTCTAAGTTCTGGGAGGGAGGGGGTTGGTCTGTTTCACCCTGGGTCTCCAGGGCCCAGCAGTACCATGAAGCAGATGCTTAATAAATGTGTATCTGATGAATAAATAACAGCTCTCACCACAAAGTATTAAAAATTAGCTGAGCTCATCAATGGTAAACTGTGTGATGGGTGCTGAGGCTAGAAAGATGAATTGGACAGTGTCCGGAACATAGGAGAGCTTGAAAACATGCCAAACGAGTACAGGAAGTCTCCCTTCCTCTTGCTGTGCAGCCAACCAACCCAAGTTCTCCCCAGTGCTGGATAGAAGGAGAACATTACACAACAGTAATTCAGAGCCCATGACATGCCTTAGAGGAAACAGAATAGCCCATCGTGGAGGTCAAAGAACTTCACTAAAAATGGAGTTTTCCCCCAGAAAAAACAGAGACCACTCTGAAAGTCAATGACTTTTTTTCAAGGTACTAGGGTACTAATGTTACTGGAGAAGAACGCTAGTGTTCTCCTAGCGTTGCCCAGCCACGCGTGTGTCACTTATTAGCCTGGAGGATCAGTGTTCCTCCAATCAGACGGAGGTTCCCTGCAAGAAGACCAGCATCCGCTTTTTTTACTTGAGCACACTTACTACAACTTGCAAATGCACATTTTTTTTTTAAGATTTTATGCATTTATTCATCCATCCCCCCCTTGCTGCTTGTGCTCGCTGGGTCAGCCAACCACGCCATGCGGGCGGGCCTGCCCTCACCAGGAGGCCCCGGGAACCGAACCCAGGGCCTCCCATATGGTAAACGGGAGCCCTACTGATTGAGCCACAGCCGCTTCCCTGCAAATGCACATTTTTTGAGTGCTTACTTGTTAAGTATCTGATTCTGCTGCCGGCCTTGAAACTATGGTAAGCACAATATCAGTTTTGTATCCCCAGAACCCAGCAGTGTCCTACCACTTAGTAGGTATTCAGTAAATATGGATTGTCTGAATGAATAAATGAAAACGAGCACATGGCTAGGGAATCCAGCACTGGAGCTTATTCATTGTTGGACAAGTACTGAGCATTACACTGGAAAAAGTCACCACGAAACCACTTTGAAAGACAAGGAAAATAGAGGAGGGAAAAGCTAAGGTCACTAATGAATCAGATTTTTAAAAATAAAAATAATAAAAAAGAATGAAGACCAAAAAATGGAAGCAAAAAAAGAAATGCTAAAATAGACCATTGTCTGACAGATTCACAGAGCATTGTTCCACCATTGGGCAGTGAATAAAATCTTGCTTACCTAAACAGCGCTAGCGAGTTTACGCATTGTTTGTGTTTTGCTCAGATGAGAACACCCGGGCTGCCCCATCCGTTTCCATGTTCAACTGTCCCAGTCAACTGCCGGCTGTAATTAGGGAATGCTGGGAAAAGGACGTTGGAGAGAAATCAGCTTGCATATTCTTTTTCTCCCTTTGTGGCTGGCTCATTTGAATGATAATGTATTACAGTCTGGAGTGTAACATTGACTGCATTGAATAATGAGGCAGCTCTGGACTCAAAGTACCTGAGTGGCAGTGAGTGGCCATAGAGAAAACAGGAGCAACATTTTTGGGCAATAAAAAGATGATCTGAACGTGGCAGGAGACAGATGCTGGGAAATACCCCATTGCAAGCGCGATCAGGAGCTTCCATCATTGAAGGCTTCATTTGTTTTATTCATAGCCATTTTCCAGCTCAGAGACCTTGAAGGCATCTGGCCTGTAGCATCCTGAGGTGATCAAATGCTGGGGTAGGCATCCAAAAGAGGTGCAGAATCCTCAGCCCCAAGGGACACTTAACACTGGCAGAGCCTGTTATCAGTTTTCCAGGAGTCAGGGGGAAAACATGGCTCAACCCAGAGGACAGAACCACATGACAGCTCAAAGACATCGCCAGTTTGAGGATTTCTAATATCACTTTCTTTTTTCCTAAATATATAGGCACCTGGCTCTGGAAACTTGAAGGCAGGTACTAGAAGCAGTCTGGTGGGTGATTAGGAGTGTGGTCTCTGGACTTAGGCTGCCTGAGTTTGAAGTTTGGTTTGCCACATACCAGCTTTGGGACCATCAGGTGCTTCCATTTCACCATCTGTAAAATGGAAGATGATAATCATTGCACTTATCTCATAGGAGTGCTGCAAAGTTTAAATGTGTTAATCAGGGTAAAGCACTTAAAACAGTGCCTTGCACATATTCAATGCCGGATAAAAATTATTTATTATTAGGATTGCTCTCTGCAAATACCAAGAGACACTCGACTTCCAGGTGGCCAAGCAGGAATTCATGGGATCAGCATAGACCCTGGAGGTAGACTGATCTGGGCACTACTCACCCTTCAATGAGCTGGGTGACCTTGGGCAAGTTACTTAATGTCCTGAGCCTGTTTCCTCATATCTTAAATGGGAAAACCTAATAGTAACTATATGTTGTGAGGATTACTTAGCTAATACATGCACTTAAAGCAGTACCTAGCACATAGTAAGTACTCAATAGGTGTTGGGTGATAACAGTAATAAGATTGTTATTGTTATTGTTGTTATAAACCACCATAAGGAGTTTGGTCTTCAGCAGGTCAGCAACGGGATGTCATGAAGTGTTCATTTGAGTAGCTGTCTGTCCATGTCTGTGTTTGAAGCTCACTCTAGCAGCAAGGTAGAAAGTAGACTAGAGGGCTAAGCCTAGGCTGGGAGACCAGTCAGAATGCCAGCAAGGTTTCAGGCAGGGGGTGGGAAATGCAAAATCATCCTTGAAAATTCCTTAAATAACCAGCATTTAAAAATTTGCAATTACCTTTTTTTTTTTTTTTTGTCCCTGTGTGTTCTGCTACAACATCCCTTTCCCCAGGGACAAGGTCTAGTTTACCTGGGGAAAGGTAAGTGAAGAAAGCTCTCTCTCCCTCTCTCCTTTCTCCACCCCACCCCCACCCACAGCAATACTGTATAATTGTCTAAACTTAAATACACAGCACAACCCTGTTAATAATATAGCATACCAATACTTCGTAAAACCGTTCTGGAAAAAGACATGAGATTAATACACAGATCATGTGAGTGACTTGGGGTTGGAGGAGTAGGGGAGGGAGTGACATGAGGTAACGATATTTTGATAAAATATGCTACCTACCCTGATAGAAGCACCTTAGGTGTCAATCCTGTAAGAGAGTCGTGGGGCTCAGAAGCCTCACAGGAAGTCTTGAGACATTGGCTGCTTCCCTGCCCACATCTTTGCTGGGCCCCCAGCCCCGCTTTCATTCAGTGGACCATCATCTCTAGGTGTTCTTTCATAGAGGAGGTTTGAGCCCATCCCACTAGCTCCCTCCCCCTGAAACTCCACCAGTGACAGAGCACACCTTCTCCATCAGTCTCCTCTGGCTTGTCAGCTAAGCCAGGATACATGAATGGCAAAGCGGGCAGAACTGGAGCCCAGACAGTGCTCATCATCCTGTCACTGGAACAAAGGGAAGAAATTCCATTATGTCACCCGCCACAATCGAGAGACAGCAACAATTTTCCCCCTAAACACTGCACTGACACTGTTATGATGTATCTCAAGCACTTCTAATCAGTATGAAAGTGGAGAGGCTGCAAAGCCCTTCAGTCTGAAAGACGCCATTCCGCTGGGACTGTGGTCCCCTGCTGTTATCGAGATGATCTGGCTGGGAGAACCCACCACTCTCTCACCATCAGCAAATGTACATATGTATAATTTTCTAGCTGTTCAAAGCACATTCCTGGTGGTCATTTACTCTGGGTGAACACCATAAGGCAGGAACATTTAAATTCAGTTTACTACATTTTCACCTGTATTGCCTTCTCTGTATTTTCTCCACACGAAATTCTGAAAAGGGAAAAGATTTTTGTTTTGAAAAGGGAGTAGACTTTAGTCCTATTTTTTCTTGCGAACAGCAGCAACAAGCTTGAGTTTCTAAAGGTTTGGTAAACACTATCCAACTATGCAAGTGTTTTTAGTTTAAAACCCATTTGCTTTCCCCCTGCAGATTACTTATTAATTACAAAGGGGGATAGGTAGCTTCCAATGAAGAAATTTAGCAGGCACCGTCTTAACCATGTGATCAAACTTACCCGTAATGATACAAATTTACATCATGTGCCTCCTGATGTGATGTATTGAGAAGGATAGAACACCATTTCTGCTTTAAAAAAAATACATAATCTGAATCAAATAATGAGGAAATAACAGACAAAACTCAAATCCAGGAGATTCTACAAAACAAGTAGACTGTACTATTCAGAAATGTCAATGTCATAGAAATAAAGAGATGGAGGAACTGTTCTAGATTAAAGGAGATTAAGGGAACTGTGTGATAGATAGCAGGATTCTATCAAGGTCAAAGATCATGAGTTTGATGATTGTATTGTGGTTTTATTAGATAATGTTCTTATTCTTAGGAGATATGTACTGAAGTAGGGGTAAATGGGCATATGTCTGTAACTTACTCTCAAATGGCTTAGCAGATAATAATAAAAATATATGTATGCACATCTGAAGTCACATAAAGAGAGAGAGAAAGCAAATGTGGTCAAATGTTAACAGTTGGTAGGTCTAGCCAAGGGTAAGTGGGTATTTGCTACACTGTTCTTGCAACTTTTTTCTGTAGGTTTGAATTTTTTTCAAAATGAAAGGTTGCAGGGGCAAAAGCTTATTTATCAAAAGAAGATGGAGTATCAAAGAAAATCCAGGAGACTATCTTTCTGACATTAGAGTAGAAAAGTGTTTCTTAAACAAACACCAAATGCACTAACCTTAAAAGAAACAATTGATAACTTATATTACACTATAATTAAATACTTTTTCCATCAAATGACACTTTGAAAAGTAAAGAAACAAGTCAAAATCAGGGGAAGAATTTGCAACATACAGAACCTGCATCATCTGGTAACTGAAATATATAATGAATATTTTTCACATCAACCCTTTAGAAAATTGGGCAAAATAAATAATTTCAGAGTAGAAGAAACACATGACTCATAAATATAACAAAAGATGTTCAACCTCAGTAGTAATCAGGGAAATGGAAATTAAGACCACAATGAGGTAATTACATTTTTTGCCTAGATTGGCAAAAGTTAAGATGGTAACAGTGCCCTATGGAAGAGAAAATTTAGATCAACAAAAACTTGTATGTCTTCTTAAATGGGAGTGTAAGTTGGTATTGCCACTTTGGAAAAAATTTGGCATTGTTTTTCACTAGCTATTCACCAAATCCATTTCACCTTCATCCTAGGCACACAAAAAGACTACATTTCCCAGCTTCCTTTGCAGTTAGGCGTGGCCATTAGACTGAGTTTCTGGGCCAATGGAATAGAAACAGAAAAAATTGTATGTCACTTTCCTGACTTGCCAATAGAACTTCCTGTGTGATTCTCCATTCTTACTTCCCCATGGTTAGCTCTTTGTCCACTCCCAGGGTGACTTTGGATGCCTCAAACTCAAGATAGTGGAGCTTCCACCATCCTGGATTCCTGGATGACTTGGTGGAGTGAAGCACACTTCCCCATCACCCTCCCACACACACCCTCAATAGATTTTACATGAATAAGAAATAACCTTTTATTGTGTTAACCACTGAGATTCTGTTTGCTTGTTTGTTTCTGTGACAGCAGCTCATGTTTAGAGACTCTCAGTTGAACATGTGCACACCCTATAAGCCAGGAATTCTTTTCTAAGTACAGGCCCTAGAGAAGCTCTTGCACATGTGCTCAAGGAGGCTGATATAAGGATGTTCAGAGCAGCACAGAATGATAGAGGAAGTAACTGGAAACAAGTCCATTGAAGGAAAATGGACAAATAAGGTAAAGTCAAACATTGGAATATTATATAGCAGTTAAAATGACTAAAGTACAGCTACACACAACTATATGGATGAATTGTAAAAATATAAACTTGAGAGGGAAAAATAAATAAACCCCAGAAGACTATATAAAAGCCATCATACTGGATATAAAGTTCAAAAACAAGCAAAACCAAACAAATATTGTTTAGGCATGTGTACATTGTAATAAAACTATTTTTTTAAGGCAAGGGAAAGATAAACACAAAATTCAGTACAGTGGTTGCAAAGCAATCAGTTCAGCACCACTAGTAGGATGGACATCAGCTGTAAAGAGCCACAACTGTTGTGCTGATGTGGGAATGGGCAGAAGAACAAGAGGGAAGAAACACATTATTAGCAATTTTCTAGTTCCTGATATGGGTGGTGGATTTCTGGATCACCACTCTATTATGCTTTAAAATGCAACTCTGTTACCTATAATTTTAAAAAAATTAAAGCCAACAGATTAATTACCCTCTGTCCTGGCATTTTCCCTGCTTTTATCAAATTCGCAGGGTCCATTCTAAGCATGGATAGATGCAGGAAGGGCAGCTACATGCAGGTATTTAGGTTGTACACTGCACAAGGACACTTCATCCAAGAGGGCACCATTGTGGACCTACATTAATTTATATGAAAGCGTGGTGGTGGGCACAGGGATTTGGCCTCTGGGCAGAGCCCTGGAACAGCAGGGGAGAGCCCCCTCCTCATTACACTCACACTCAGGAAAGAGCACATGCACCCGTCCCTGGCACACATACTCCAGGCATTCCCCACAATGCTTTGCTCACTCCCTAGCCTATCTTGGCTGCCTTGCCCTATTTTAAACATCAAATAAGGAGGGGACAAAGAGAGAGAAGCCTTGGCAGGTGGTAAGCAGGCAGGAGTGAGGCTCATATGTGCGCATAGCCAGGGACTCTCTGGAAAGAGTGCATGAGCTGAGGAGGGGAAAAGCCACTGCATATGGTTATTCAGGCTATGCAATAATGTGCTAACTTAATTTTTGTTGTGTTTATTGGATTTTTTTTTTTTTTTTCCTTGAGGAAAAGGCACAATGTGTTGGAGGTTCAAGGATGAGTGAAAAACTCCAACCTTTCAAACCAGGCCCTCTCATAGGCCGGTTCCATTTGTACCAGGCTTTTCCTGACCTTTCCCACATCATTAAAAGATGCCAGTCATGTGCCCCTCTCCTCGAGCTACATGGTCCAATAATCTAATCTGCCCTCCTGTGTTCACTGGGTGCCAAGGGGTTGATGTTTCTCTTGGAAAATATTCCAACTGGAGGCTTCTGAAGATAAGACCTTAACTCAAGGGAATGATATAAAGGATAGGGATTCCAAGCAGCAGGGAAGGACCTGACTTAGTTTGCCAGGGCTGCTATAACAAATACCACAGACTGGTTGGCTTAAACAAAAGGAAGTTCTTGTCTCACAGTTTTGGAGGCTACAAGTCCAAAAGCAAGATGTTAGCAGGATCATGCTTTCCCTGAAGTCTGTAGCATTCTGGTGTGGCTTGCCGGCAATCTGTAAGTCAGTCTCTGCCTCTGTTATATGGCTGTCCATCTCCTACTGCTGAGTCCAAATTTCCTCTGCTTGTAAGTACTCCAGTCATTTTGAATTAAGGCCCATCCTGATTCAGTTTGGCCCCACCTTAAGTAATAACATCTCCAAAGATCCTATTTACAAATAGGTTCACCTCCACAGGACCGGGGGTGATGGCATGAACGTGTCTCTGTGGGGGACACGGTTCAATCCATCACAGGTCACAGAGGACCTGTTCTTGATCAGGGGTTCTTTCTCAAGTTTCCCTGGTTCACGCCTCAGAGGCAAAGGTCAGCTCCGCTCCACCTAAAGACGGCTGAGGGTTAGAAAGACTGGACCAAGAGGCAAGATTCCCAAGGACTTTACAGAATAATAATGAGCCCTTGCACGTCTCGCACACTCGCCTTTGGAGACAAACGGAGTTTGGTAGCGGAGCTGCTGTCTCCTCCCTACGTGTGACCATGGGGACGTTGCTCACCCTCTCAGTGCCTCACTTTCCTCCCCTGTCAAATGGGGACCATCACAGTTCCCACCTCACAGGGTTCTCTTGAGAATTCGGTGAACATCATACACACAAAAAGAGCTGACCATGCCATCTGACACACACTAGACATTAAATAAATATCCGCTACTTTTACCATTACTATTCCTAAACATGAAAGCCTCAATTTTCTTTTTTTTTTGCACCAGGGCCAGAGATTAAACCCAGGAGCTCGCATGCAGGAAGCCGGCACTCAACCACTGAGCCACATTGGCTCCCTAAGCTGGGTTTTTTGTTTGTTTTTTTGCTTGTTTATTGTTTGTTTTTGTTTTTAGGAGGCACCGGGAACTGAATCCAGGACCTTCTATGTGGGAGGCAGGCTCTCAACCTCTTGAATCAAACCCGCTCCCCAAAAGCCTCAATTTTTACATGGCTAAGAGGATAGGTTTGAAGGCCTCGGTCACTTCCTTGCCAGGTGTCCCCTCTTCCTTACACCGGCCTTCCCACCCTTCCTCCCAATTGCAGGCCTTTTATCTAATATCAAAGCCATCAAGCATCAATCTAGGCAGGTCTGGAGTCCAGGGGCAGATTCCAGCTCTGCCCCTCACTGGCTGGGTTGCCTTGGGAAACTTGACCTTTCGGTTCCTCAGGCTGCCATCTGTGAAAAGAGGGTAGCAATATATATCTCTTAGGAATGGCAAGAGGTGTGAGTGAGATAATACATGAAACACAGGCATTATCTATGTGCCAGGCTTTCAGTAAAGACTCCTTAAATCATTTGTATTATTACATCTTGAAAGCACTAGCTCTTAAAATGGAGATCAGAGAGTTACTTAGAATACTTAAGAATAGATTGAAAGGAATTATTTTTAATTTTGTTCGGCTTAAATAAAAAGACAATAATGATAAGATTCCTCAAAAACACCCTCCATTCTTTGTTTTCTGACATATCCCTTAAAAGGAAGATTTTTGTGGCCCGTTAGTCTAGTGATCAGTTATTCATCTTCCCATAAATGAATGTAATAAAATAAGGTTGTGCCAGGCTACCTGATACTAAAATTGTTCTTTTTACTATATATCCCAATGGCTCTTAGGTCCACATGCAATTCATATTCTTGCTTTCTGCGCCACCCCCTTTAAGATACAGACCCCCCAGAAAGGGACAAAGACTCTGGCCCTCAAGCCTTCCCACCCTCTCTGCCTCCAACCTAGAGGCAGGGGCCCACATCCTTTTTAGACCCACATCCAAACAACATTCAAGCACAGCTTGAATTGCTCCCACTCTGCTCTTTGGTTAGGTTGCAAGCTTTGCCTATATTCTGTTGACAGATTTTCTTTTACTTCTTATATTTGCTATTAAACAGATCATCAATCCAAAGAGTAACACTCAGTATCATTTCTTAGGCAATCACTCTTTAATCCAGAACCCTCATTCCCAATTGCCTGATTTATCAACAGATATCTATTTTTCTTCCCAGAATTCTAGTGATGGTGTCAACAAAGCCTTTTTACATGGCAGGTTCAGGGGAGGTCAGGGAAATCTTCCCCAAAGAAGAGAGGATTAAACAGAAAAGCTTAGGATTTGCAAGAGTGAAGTCGGTGAAGAAGGGTCATTGAGAGAAGGCTGGAGAGAGAGCCCCATGTCCAAATGCCCTGTGGGATGGGAGGGAGCATGGCACAGCAGAAGCTCTGGGTTCTCATCCAAATCCCCCTCAGCCTACTCTAGAGAGCACCTGCAGACCAGCAGGGACACTCAGTGTTTTCCTGGGTGTGTCTGCCTAAAGGGCATTTTCTAGCTACTGCAGCACTAGGAGGTGAGAAGTTGGAGGTAGCTTGGACTAAGGTGGAAGCAGTGGTGGAGAAGGCTGGAGAGATTCAGACATCTACAGAGGCAAAAGGGATGGAAGTGGGAAGCGGCTGTGGCTCAATCAGTAGGGCTCCCGTTTACCATATGGGAGGCCCCGGGTTCGGTTCCCGAGGCCTCCTGGTGAAGGCAAGCCCGCCTGCGCGGCGTGGTTAGCTGACCCAGCGAGCACAAGCAGCAAGGGGGGGATAAATGAATAAATAAATAAAATCTTTAAAAAAAAAAAAAAAAAAAAGGGATGGAAGTTTGTAATGTATGTGAAGGGAAGAGAGATGGAGATGTTGGGGACAGACTGATTATCATGTACCAGATATACATGTGACCTCTTCTCCAGATGTGGTTCTCTCTGCCGTCCCAACAGTCAAATCCAGGACTCTCTAGCTTTTTCTATTCACCCACAGACATTCTGACAGCCACTTCTGGTCAGCCCAGACAGCAAAGTTTAGTTCCATGAGATAGTGATGGCCCCGCAATCACACAGACCTCACCCACCGGTTTGACCAAGAACTAAAGGCTGGTGGAATTCTCAGATCCTCTGGGCAGCCTGATGAGTCAATTCTGTGTGTTAAGTAAGGGCAAGGGTCCATAACATTGGGCTTTGAGCTCAAAGAGTCCTTTCAAAAGTTTCTTTTTCTTTTATTGCCTTTCCATTGACGATTACAGATAGCTGAAGTTTGTGAGTTGGACGATTTCCATCCATTAAAAAAAAAGACTATAAAATCTTTTCACCTGAATCAGAAAAAAATCAGAAAAAAAGCATCCCACTATATTCATCAATATGTCATATTTAACAGTTACAATTATTGACAGGTATATAAAATGTTTGGTGACAGCAAATAGCTTCCTATAAAATGTTTGTTCTTTTTTATTGTTAATAAGTTGGCTTCACTAGCCCTACCAGGAGAATACAGACCACTAACAAGAGATCAAATCCATTTATATGGCTTCCTAAAATCACTTCTTTTACTCTGGGGGCTCTGTTCTAGGCACTGGCTTTTAAATTTCAGCATCAGTGGGAGCCTGGGGCACCAGAGCAGGGTCATATTACTTCTGTTATGAGGAAAGTATAATTCTAATAGGGGCATTTACTCCGCCCTTTCACGACTTTTCTTCAAGACAGATTGTGCTACTGTTTGCCTTGGCCTTGAATCTTTAAAAGAGAAAATTTCAACTGTTGAGGAATATTAATCAAAGGATCTGCCTGCATGGAGGGCCAGGTGGGCACTGTGCATAATAATAATGTATTAATAATAACTCTAAATATAGTAGCTGCTTACATTTAATGCCTATTGTGTACTCAGCATTTTATCAATGCCACAATTTACAGTCGTGCCCTGCACAAAGGTGTCTGGTTAAGTGGGGACTGAAATCCACTTGTCAAGCCCTTTGTTCTTGGTTGGGCTGCTTTGTCCCAAAGCAAGAGGCACCTTTTTGTAATGTGCTATGATATGTGCTGGTAGAGCCCTGCTTTATACATTCTTTCTAATCCTTAGAACATCAACCCATTTCACCAGTATGGAAACCCAAGTCTTCCTGACTTGAACATCTAAGCACTTTCTCTCCCTCAGCATTGCTTTTCTAAGGTAAGAGAATCTACAGAAAGAATTTTTTTTTTTTTTTAATTCTAAGGAACACCATCCAAAACAGAATTGGCTCATTGTCTCATTCACAAATGTTTATTCACCTACTTTGCACAGGACGTACTTTGGTGGAGTCTGCAGAGACTATGAAGTTGAAACCCTCAGTGGCCTTCCAGAAGCCTACCTTCTTGGGAAAAAGACAAGATGTCTGGGTGAATAATTACAATGCTAAAGGGGTTAGGAGTTCAAAAAAGGGAGAAATTCTGGCTCTGGGTTGCTTGAATGGCGTTCAGGTGATACCCTGAAGAAGGAGAAAATTTTGTACATTGGTGGCCGTAGGGCAGAAAGTACAGGCAAACACAAGAAAGCTCTGCCCATGGGTCCCGGTTCAGACCTCAGCCTCCTCCCGCCCTGCTCTCTCACCTCTCACTCCCTGTGCCTGTCCCTGCTTTCTCTAGGAACTGACCAGGTCCTCTCTGTCTTGCTGCCTTTCCCGCCCAGCCGAGGCCCCATGGCCCGTGGCTTTGTCCCATCACTCTAAGCTTCAATGGACCTCCTTCCCTCCAGTGTCCCTCTTTGCACCACCCTGGTTAGTTGAAGCCTGTGAGAGGAAAATCCCACAGCAGTGCCCCAGCTTCAGCGTACACCGTCCTCCGAGTCCTCAGCAGTGACCTCCAGGTTCCCAGTGGGTCCCCTACCTCATATCTGCATAGTCAAGACTGCAGCCTTCTCTTCAAGCCACTCACCTCCTCCTCCTTCCCTCCAGCTCTGCACTTTAGCGTTCCCTGAGGGGATACGCAGGGACTCATCAGCTCTTCTTCCCCACCCTCCCCTCCACCCCGGAAGCCTGTGTTTCCCAGGTGTCTGGAACCTTCTCCGTCCATCGCTCTGGGCCTCTTCTCTCTGGCTGCCTCAGAAGTGTTACTGTGGTAATGATACCCTCTTGCCTCCATTTGCACCCCCTTCCCTCACTTTCCTTTAGTCAACCAATTATTGCTTGTTTCCTACATGCCAGGCACCACTGGAGGTGCTTAGGACACAGCAGTGAACAAAGCAGACAAAAATGCCCGCCGGCCAAAGGGCAACCGACTCACTCCCCTTCCCCTTGGCTGTTCCTCCTCGGCCTCAGCCCTGAACAGGCTCCAGGCTCCCCAGCTGCCTCACGGCTTCCAGTTCCTCCAACTTGCCTTGCTCTATGCTTCCCTTACTGGGAAGGTCTTTCCCCACCCCATCCCCTCAGGGCATTCCTGCCAGCCACCCAGGCATATCCAGATCAGGGACCCTCCTGGGTGCTTCGACCTGTCCTACAACTCTCATCACGCACCTGGCATTAAAACACCTGCTTATTTTTCTGCCTCTCCACCCCGACTATAAGAGCCTTGCTGCCCCAGACTGCGGCTCCTTGGTCTTTTGTGTCCTTGGCACCTAGTGAAGAATCTGGTGCGTGGTAGCTACTCAATGCGTGTTCACTGAAGCACCGCATGCTTAAATATAATAATCATAGTGTGCTCGCTTCGGCAGAACATATCTAAAAAAGAAATAAAAGGAAAAAAATTGGAACAAGGGAGCAGAGGTGGTTCAAGCCATTGGGTAGCTCCCTCCCACATGGGAGTTCCTGGTGCCTCCTAAAAAGAAGATGAGCACACAACCAACAGACACAGAGAGCAGACGGCGAGCACAAACAATGGTGGGAGGGGTGGAGAAGTAAATAAAATAAACCTTTAAATAAATAAATAAATAAATAATTTTAAAAATTGGAACAATGCAGAGAAGATTAGCATGGCCCCTTCATAAGCGTGACATGCAAATTCACGAAGCGTCCCATTAAAAAAAATATATCATAGTAATAATTTCTCACATGTAACTGTGCCAGGCATGGCTCTAAGCATAGTTGTCTACACATTGCCTGAGTTAATCCTCTCAACAACTATTCAAGATAAGTCCGAAGATGAAGAAAGAAACTGAGGTGTAGGGAAACTAGGCTGTCTCCCAAGTTCACATTGCTAGAAAAAGTCAGAGCCAGAATTCTAACCTCAGCATCTACTAACGCCAGCTCCTACCCCATCACTCACCACAGCCTCTCTGCAGAGTAGTGTAACATAAAGAATGTTTTATAGACAAGCTATTAGTAAGGAGCATTACAATGCCTACCCTGTGCCAGGACGTCAATCCTCACATGCCCTCTGCACCACAAACCTACCTGATATCACTAAGCACATTTGACTGCTAGGCCCAGAGAAGTGAAAAAGTTTACCCAAGGTCACGTGCGAGTAAATGGTGGTCCCTATTGAATCCAGGACTGCCTGGTGACACAGCCCTCGTTTCAACAGGGGATTCCATGTTCCTGGGCAGGCACTAGGGTCTCGGCACCCTCTGGGATGTGTCAGCTGGGCCCAGCACATTGAGAAGGTAGAAGATTCTCTCAATTTTTGCAACACAATCAACTCTGTCCAAATCTCCTTTCACAGAACCTTGAAAGGGGGAGGAAACTGGCCTAAGTCTTCCCCTTTTCACATATAGTGAGAGTTCAGTTTCATTTTGCTTTGCTCTGCTTTGCTTTTTGCCTCTAATTGCCATAGTTTAAAACACCAAAATTTTCACTGGACCTTACAGAGTTTTAACATAGGTTTCTACTGTTCTAAATTCAAGCAGTGCTTTCTCTGCCTCTGGAAGGTATTATTTTACCCTACAAAATGCCCTAATCGTTAGCCTCAAAACTGGGCTGAGAGATGACCACAAGCTTTCCCCACACCCAAGGCCATCTTAGAAAGGAGGAAACAGAAGGAAGCAGCAGTCCCTAGAGGGGTGCATACTTTAAAGACACCAAATGTTTGCCAGATAGAGACAGTTTAAAATGGGCAAGATGGAGAAAGCACTGACTGACAAGATATGTTTGGCTGGTTTTTTTTTCCTGAGGTACTGGGGACCAGGGATTGAACCCAGGACCTTGTATGTGGGAAGCTAGCACTCAACCACTGAACCACATTGGCTTCCCTGGGTTTTTTTTTTTTTCATTTGTTTTGCTTGTTGTTTATTTTTCCTTTAGGAGGCACCAGGAACCAAACCCGGGACCTCCAATGTGGAAGGCAGGTGCTCTACTGCTTGAGCCACATCGGCTACCCCAAATATGTTTTTATCCTTGCTGTTCAAAGCAGTGAAAGGAGGTGGGAGAGATGAGCTCAAGTCACAGGAACGTCACCTAGATCAGAGTGTATAATGAAGCTATGTTTTCTTCCAGGGCATGGGGGGAGAGGGGGAGCTGAACATCCCCCCAGCCTCAGCCTTGGTTCAAGGGTAACAATTACAGGATGAACTTGCCTAGGGTTGTGGGAATTTGCTTCCCCATGTCCCCCAGACACTCCCACTCAGACTCCTCTCATCATCCCCACCCAGTTCTGAGGAGCATTCAACCCAATGGACCAGGAGGCCCAACTCTGCTTGGGACCTGGCAGGACTCCCCTGCTCCAGGAAGTGAATAGTTTCCCTCATTCCCACGAAGTAAAAAATGTCATGAGAAATGCAGGGGTTGTGCTTGTTGACGGGGGCCCTGTGGTGAAATTCACAAGTCCTGTCCAGCAGGCCTGCAGCCAGGGGAACCCAACCTGGGTGGGCTCGAATCCTCCAGCTGGGAGGCTTCCCACAGCAGTTAGGGACTGCAGTGCTTCTCAACCTCTGACAAGCATCAGACTCACCTGGAGGGCTTATTAAACCACAGATGCCCGGACCCCATCCCCAGAGTTTCTGATTCCTCAGGCCTGGGGTGAGGTCCTTGAATTGGCATTTCTAGCAAGTTCCCTGGGGTGCTGATGCTGCCGGTGCGTGCTCTGCCCTTTAAGGAGCACTGCTCTACTGTTCTCACTCTGCCCCTCAGCCTGCAACTACAGGAACTCAGAAGGGATTGAAACACTACAAAGCCTGCTTTGTGTGGTTGCACAGTTTGTGCACTGCCCAAAATTGCCTGGAAGAGATGAAGAGGATGGAAATACAGTCTGTATTCCACTAGCCAAGCTATGTGCTCTGCCAATGGGCTATGTTGGCCTGGAAAAGGCGATACATTTTCTCCCCACAAAAATGCCCTCCACTTTCTAAGCCATGTGCCTAGAGAGGGCACTTTTTTTTAATTCACCCCCCAAAAGGGTGTTCCTTCTAATTTGTGCAACAGTACATGTAAGCAACAGTGGCTCTACTTAAATGTTCCTTAACCCCGACACACACAAAAACAACTGTCGCATTATCAGATAGCAGTGGATGAGACAAATGTAAAAGGAGGAGGGGTATGTAACAAGCTAAAAGAATCCTGTTCTCAGATTGCTTACCAAGAGTTTTAAGTGCTCAATCTACTCTAAAGAAACTGAAGTTAGAAATCGTAGACGTGGCATTAGGGGAATGGTCTACGCAAGGGTCCAGGGCAATCTGGAGTCAGCAGAGTCTGCTCCTAACAAACAAGGCTTTGCCCTAAACCAAAAAGCTGCGGAATGAATGTCCATTCAGAAATCTTAAGTAAAAATACATTTAAGTTAGGGGAGCCAGTGCAGCTCAGTGATTGAGGACCAACTTCCCACATATGAGATCCTGGGTTCCATCCCCAGGCCCGGTACCTCAAAATAAAAAAATAATACATTTAAGTTAGTATATGTAGCGGAAAAAGAGCATTGGAACTGCTAAATCAGGGTGCCCGGGTCACTCTGCCCCTTTCCAGCTGAGTGGCTGTGACGGTTAGGCTAATGTGTCAACTCGGCCAGGTAATTGTGTCCAGGTGTTTGGTCCAGCAGGCACTGGGCTAATTGTAATAATACAAGAGCATTTATGGACTTCGATCACCAGTGAGTTTGCTGCGTGGATGGCTGATTACAACTGCATCAATCAGGGAGATTGCATCAGCAATGGGTGACGCTTTTATCCTATCAGTTGAATGCCTTAAAAGGGGAAGTGATTTCAACATTCAGAGAGAATTTCCCAGCTCGTCTTTGGACAGCCAACTTCTCCCAGAAACTCATCAAGGGCCTTTCATTGAACTTTCATCGGAACCCCTGGTTTGCAGCCTGTCTGAGGAACCTGGACTTGTGCATCCCCACGGTTGTGTGAAAGACTCATAAAATCTCATATGATTGACAGGTATCTCCTGTTGATTCTGTCTCCCAAGAGAACCCTGACTAATACAGTGGCCTTGGACAAACAACTGTTCTGAGCCTCGGGATCCTCGCCTATTAATGGGGAGAAAATCTTGTTGTGAGGGAAAATGCAATGCACGCACATCAGTGGATAGCTGTTGTGTTTGCAAGCCAGCATCCATTCACCCTCCTTCCGGTAACTGCTCTACAGTATTTTGCAAGGAAACCACATATCCCTCACACTCAGCCCAGGAGTTCCCAGTGAGAGAGCAGAACACCTGACTCAGGACCGGCAATTCGGCACATGCCACCCTCCTGGCCACAGTGATTCTTCAAGCTTGGGCACGTGGCCCATGTCTGGCCAACTGAGACCAGTAAGACTCAATTACTTCCAAGATTTTAAGCTCCCAGGGAACTGACCTCTCTCCTCCTTGGGTGGGTACTGTGGTGATATGAGCCCAAAGCTGCCTGGAGGGAAACTCGAAAAATGAGAGAACAGAAACTGCAGAGGAAGCAAAGCCAAGAGAAGAGCTAGGGGGGCAGCATCTGAATCCTGAGTCGACCAGTTCTGAAGCCAGTCTTTCGATTTCAGAAGTCAATTGATTCCTTTTCTACCTCAAGACTGTTTGATCTGGGGCTTAGTTTCTTTTCCCCGGAAACAGACCCCAAGACAGTGCCTCAAGAGCAAGTAGTTTATTTGGGAGATAATCCCAGAAAACATAGGAAGAGAAGTAGGGGAGTGAGACAGGGAAGGGAAGGAAGACTGTAAAGGGTACATTATCCTGCAAGTTTCACTGTGAGTGAGCGGAGCATAACCCCTGGAACAACTCTGGGTAACAGTGCAGGCCCCACCGTGGGGCCCAGGAATGACAGTGCTTACCCACCAGCTCCCATCATTCACAGGAAGAGGGCTGCTCCAGGGAAGGCATGAAGGGTCTTACCTGGAGCACAGGCAAGTGGGCTTCGGCTTCCAGAACAGGCCCCCAGGCAGAGTCGCGGGTGCTGGCAGCTGGCAGCTGGGCTGGTGTACACGAAGATGGTGAGGCGGGTACCAGCAGTGTCTGCTGCAGCTGGGCTCTCCTTCGCTTACAAACGAAAGAGCCTGTGTGATACTACTATAGTTAATGAGCTTAGCGCCATGTCTGGGACAGAGTAAGCACTCAAAAATTGCTGTCATCATCAATATTATCATTATTGCTACTATCTAGTCACTGGCATTTTGAAGATCCGGCTTACTGCATAGTTACAAGTGTTATCTTTTGAACCTTAAGAAGAACTCTTCGGGTAGAGGTAGAGAAGTGGTGTATGAAAAAGAATCCCTCCAGTTCTCTCAGGTACTCAGCAAACTGCACCCATGCTGCAGCCCTCAGCCAGCCAGAGCTGTCAGTGCCTTCCAGGGTCATTGCCATTGCACAGAGAACAAGTTGAAGAAGCAGTTTGGGGAGGGGTGTGGTTATAAAGATAGAGAAGACAGGGATAAGCAGACTTTTTGTTTTTTGTTTTTTCCCTCTTTCAAGCTTAGTTGCAATTTCTGCTTTCCTTCTTAAAGGCTGCATGAAGAAACTGATATAATGTTGAAGACTGCGACTCATCAATAAATAAGTGGTTGGAACAAACTACTTCAGTATTTCAAGGGTCTTGCCTAAGAGGTTTCACTACAATAGGCCAAATGACTGTCAGGAAGAAAGATTTGGCCCTACTAAAATCAGGCCCAGTTGATCAGTTCAAGTCTTGGGATGGATGGGCTTGGGGCCTGGAGCCACAGGAGCTGGATGGGTTTGGGCAGGGCCCAGCCACCCCCCTGCTGGCTGGAGGGGTTGCCCCCCTTCCTGCATGACCACAGCTCCTGAGTCCCAGGGTCATATGCCCAGGCACTGCTGCCAGCACTTTCCTGCCCTGTGAGGTAGGAACTAACATTACCCCCATTTTTCAGATGAGGAAACTGAGGCACTGACAGGGCACACAACTAGTAAACAAGAAGCCAGGATTTAAACCCTAGAATTCTGGCTCTAGAGGACACTAGACCGTATGGTCTAGAATATAATGCTTTGAACACACGGTTTATGCAAGTCCAGGTTAGGTACAAGCCTTCTTCAGCAAACCAGGAGATAGGAGCTGTCTTCCCCCAACCCCTCTCTGCCTCCTGCCTTCCTCTGCCTTGCTTACACACTGGGTTGCACATAGTGGAATAAGGAAATAGCGAATCTTGCGGTTTTCGGTCTGTGGCCTTTTTAGTGTTCTTTGTGTTTGGGATGTTCCCCAGGAGGGCACCATTCTCTCACATTTTCTCCTATAAGCCCCGCAAACGTAGGACAGTGTCTGTTCCTTCAGCTCCATCAACTGCGTATGCTGCAGAAACGCTGTGTGCCCCGTTGGAGAAGCAAAACAAAAATTTTTAAAGGCAGTCAAGGAGGGAAAGGGGCCATTAGCAGGGACTTTGAAAGGAACAGGGAAGCCAGTGGCTTTGAGTCCACATCGTGGTCAGATGTGAATTCAAATGACGGCTCTACTCGGCGACATCCGGGAAGGTGACCTGTCCTCTCAGAGCCTCGGCTCTTTCTCATTTGTAAAATGCCGACAGCACTGCCTACTTGACAAAGTTGTTGCCAGATTTAAACGAAATAGCCTAGGCAACGCTGGTACCATGCACAGGGCAGGGCATACTGGGGGCTAGCAATGAATATCTACTCCCTTCTTCCCTCTTGGGGGGGCAGGGGAGGGCCTGAGAAGAGAAACAGGCATGTGGTTTTGCTGACGTCATGGCAAGTTAAGCCTCACGTGGGAACAGTCCCTGTCTGGGGAAGAAACTAAGCTCAGCGTCTATACATTTGTGGGGGGTGGAGGTTCACTTACCTCAGGCTTCCTGCAAGTCATGGCTGTGAAACTCTGCCCGTTGTGTTGTTTATTTGGCCAGGGGAGGAGAGAGGGGGGAAAGGATTCCTTGCTCGGGTCCCCACGTCCTCAGCCCACACGCGCACCTCCTGGGACTGGAACTTTGGACTGAATGTGAACCCAGCAGTTTGTGAGTTTGTTTGCTTTGGGCAAATAATGACTTCCTGTTTCTTAGAAGACAGAGCAAAGCTTCCCAAGGCTTCTCTGCCAGGCAGCAGATCTTACCAAACAACAGGAATGCTTGTGGGGTAAACAGAGCAGAGACACGAGAAGGAGGGCTGCCCACTGAGCAGCCCCAAGCAATGGGGCTGGGGTTTGCGAAATAGGGTGTTTCACCTTCCCACCTCTCCCACTTTATAATGGAATCCAAAGACCAGTTTTTAGGTCTGCAAGGTCTTCCCCACGTACACTACATCTGTACTGCAGGATTCTCAGTGGACCCCCAAGAGTTGCATAGCAATTCCTCTGCCTCCCACACCACTTCACTTGGCCCCCTTTCCTAGGCAGTCTGAATCCCTCTCCATCCAAAGAGCATGTCAATCTCATTCCCATCTCCAAGCCCCCATAAATTGGCCCCTTTGCCTTCCCATCCCTCTCCTTTGCCCAGCTCATTCTTTACTTCCTGCAGGAAGTCCTCCCAGATTGCTCCTCTGATCTTCCTGTTCATACCTTACCACTTTATGCTCAATTATATATTTCTCATTAAAGTTAATCTCATTTCCATTGTCCCAAATTGTAAATTTTCTGAGGACAGAGGTTAAAAAAATAGCTGATGAGTGCCAAGGACTTTACATGTATATTTCATTTAAATCTTCACAATACTTGTGAGCAAGGCATTTTCATTATCCCTGTTTTCCAAATGAGAAAATGAAGGCTCAGGAAAGATAAATAACATACTCAAAAGCACAGAGTTAGTAAGTGCAGAATCGGGCTGTGGCCCAGCTCTGATTCTAGCACCCAATCTTGTGCCCACTATGGAACATAACCCCCCAGACAAACGTCCGTTGAATGGTTGATTAGAACAGCTGGTTCCCAAAGAATCAACATCATCTGGCAACTTGTGAGAAATGCAAATTATTGGACCTCACCTACTGAATCAGAAACTCTGGGGTGGATTCCAGCAAACTATGCTTTAAAAACCTTCTGGGATTTTCTGATGTTTGCTGATGTTTGAGAACCTCTGGACTAGACCAGGTGTTGGCTGACTTTCTGTGAAGGGCTATAGATGGTACATATTTTAGGCTTTGCTGGCCTGGAGACAAAATGAAGGCTGTAATGTAGGTACTTATATAACAAGATAGAAAATAACTTTCCACAAATTTTTCATTGATGAAATTCAAAATATGATAAAAATTGACTGTGATTTTTTTGTAGTACAGGTCTACTAATAAGAATTCATTTGGAGGGAATAACCTTTTTCTTAATTGGGGTTCTAAGTTAGAGTTCTCCATCATGAGATCCATGGCAAATGTTCGTTTGTAATAAGCCATTCTTAGCTCCACGTGCAAAGCAGGCAGCGGCTGGACTTGGGCTTGCAGTCTGTAGTTGGCCTAACCCTAGACTAGACCAACCAGCCCAATCAGGGACTGTGGGTACACTTGGTGCGATTCTTGTCTAAACTGAGCAGTCACTATAAACAACCAGTTTGGCGATCCCACACCCCCAGTCCCAACTCCACTGCCTACAACAGTTGTTCAGAGGAATCGACAGATTCTTGTCCAGGCGTTTTGGCATCCTGTGACTCCCCGAGAGGCTGTGATAAGTCAGGCAGCCCTTGTCTTAGAAAGCACCCTGATATGGAGAACAGCTGTCCAGCCAGGTGGCTGAGCAGCTGCAGGACGCCCTCAGCCCTCTTCCCGCTGACACCTGTGGCTCCGCTCCCTCCTCATCTGCTCCCAACTCCCCGCCTACCGTGGGGCCAGAACCGTGTAGCTGGCCTCTCCTCGCTTATTCCAGGGAACATGGTTGTCTGCAGAGGACATAAACTGACCCTTTCCCCATTTTCATCCTTGGCCTGGTTTTCTCAGCACCTGCCTGAACTCATATCTGGATGGGAATGGCAAAATACAGTGAGATGCATCGGAACAGTGAACTAGGGAAAATCATTCTGCTTTAAAAAATACTGAGGATTTGAGGCTGTACTTATGACACAGTTAAGTGAAAAAAGAAGAATTCAAAACTATTTTTGCCATTTAAAAATTATATTAATTCATGCATATATGCGTAGTTGATGATGTAATATATGTTCACATTGTTTATCTCTGAATGGGGAATAAAATGAACATGGGTTCTTGAAATCAGGAAAAATTGTCATTAAAAAATAAAAACAATTAAATAAAAGTAATAATCCAGGTTTACCCAAAATAAATAAACAAAAAGAATAAAAATAAAAGGACAGTTGTCTGGAATTGGAGCAGTTGGGAAGTGAATCTCTGATAAACCTAAAGACAGGATTGCTGAGGGAGGCACCTGGGAAGCTCCATGAGCGTGAACGAAACAAAACCAGGTTCCAAGACTGCTTCGCAGTCCAGGCTGCACATTACCATCATCCAGGGAGGTGTTTTCTGTTTTTTGTTTTTTTTTAACAAATGAATGCCCAGGCCCCACCTCAAGCCACTGGAAGAAATCAGGAGAGGTCAGGAAGGATTATATGAAATTTAAATTTCATCATAAGCATCCTTTGCATGAGAATCCTGAGTCTGACCTCATCAGTAGGGCAGATGACAATATTAATCAGAGGTAATGCTTTTGAACATCTGCTACATGTCAGGCACTGTTCTAAGTTATTTACATGGATTCTCTCCCTTAAACATTGCAATATCTCCAAGATGTAGTTGCCACAACTATACTCATTTCACAGATGAGAAAATGGAGGTCCCCAGAATTAGGTGGGGTAGCCAGGATCACACAGTTTATAAGTGACAGATCTGGAAACTAAAAACGGGCAGTCCGACTCTTCACCACCACACTATACTCCATCTGTGGGGCTTGGAACATGATTCTCTAAGCCATGAATTTGGTGAGGAAGCTTGTGGGGACCACTCAAATCCAGATTGCTATCTGAAGCCCCATTTCCCCCAGCTTTACACAGAGCCATCTACTACTCTGGGCTCAGCATATCTAATTTTAAAACTCAAAGTAAATTAGACACCTGGGGAGGCTTCTCTGCTACCCTTCAAGATCTTTGCTAAGCTTCCCTGAACACACCGTTTTGGGTGAATCACCAGAGAAAGATCTGTACAGTATCAGGACTAGAGAGTGTGGGGCTTCTCCTGAGAAATTCCTTCCCGTTCATCACAAGGACTTGGGCTTCCTGATGATATAACCTCGTCCTGGCCTCTCTTCTCTTTCCCACCTGCATTTTCCCACTACTCCAATTTCTTCACCCAATTATGGCTAATTCTATTTTGCATTTGCCTGTCACCAAAATCAGTGGCCTTTAAACTTGGCTGCATTTAGAATCAGCTGAGGAACTTTCAAAAATTCTGATGTCCAGGCCATGACAGCAGTATCTCTGGGAGTGGGGGTGATCATTGGGTTTTTTTTAAAGCTCATCAGCAGGCTATGAGCAGCTTAAACGTGTTCCAAAATTCTCCCTGGAAAAATATGGGATAATAAATAAAGAACAATAGAGCCCTAGACCATTTCCAATTTCAGATCATCAGAAGCATAGTTCTTTGTTTTTTTTTTCTCCCCCTTCCCTTTGGCCCCGAAGCCCTTGTGTAATGGGAGCCGCCCCAGAATTCTGCTTCTCTTAGCACCTTCCCTCTGCCCTCCCCCAGGCCAAGCCACCTGCTTCTCATTCAGAAACCTTCTCTGCCTCTCCCTGTTCAGGGACACACACCCAAGCCTGCCATGTTCCAGGACAGGAAGAGAGAACCCCAAACCATAGCAAACCGCTCTTCTGTAATTTGCTGAGCTGCCAACCTAAAAAGAGACTAAATAGCCTTAGTCTGTTTAAATGAACTGTGAAACAAACCAAAGTTGTGGTTTTGTTTTCCAGAAACAATTTCGTAAACTAGTTTAATGCAGAAGCAAAGACAATATAGTCATAAAACTATTGAATGCAAAAACAAAATTCTCCAAGCGAATCTAACATTATGTTCACTTTGAGTGACTCAGATGCACACATATATGAATTAAATGGGGTGGGTAGGGCAGTTCAACCCAAGCATAGAAAGAGCTCATCTTTGAAAGTATATAACAGAGGAGCTCCTGGAGACAGAAGCGCTAGCTGCGTAGTCAGGGCAACAATGCTGTGTGTAACTTTTCATAAATGTTAAGGTGCCATCTGTACCCATCCGAAACCCTTGCCATTCTCCATGCCCTCGTCCTTCTCTGCTGTTCAGTTCTGTAAAGCTGAAGCCCAACTCCCTGTGGACCATCCATCATTCATTAAGTATTTATTGATCATCTATTCTATTCCCAGCTCTGCCCTGGAAGCCATGAAGCAGCTAAATAAAGTAAAAACTTACTCATGCAAGCAGCAAATATTAATGGAATACCTACTCTGTGTCAAGCACCCGGCTAGGAACTGCAGATGCAGAGATGAAAAGATGTGGGACAGAGTCCCTGTCCTTCACGGGCTCAGTCTCATTGGGGAACCAACTGAGAATAGCTAAAAGAGCCACAGGCTACTTCATTCCTTTAGCAAAATTGATCGAGCACCTTCTATGCACCAAGCATACTCCCAGGTTTAGGGGAGACAGTCCTTGCCCTCAGGGAGTCCACAGTCCAGTGCAAAAGCCAGGCTGGCACCCAAATGAGGGCAAGAGTAAAGGCGAGCTTGGGAGGAGGTGCCGGCCCCAGCTGACCAGGCGCAGCTCTCTCCAGCCTCCGCCCTGCCTCTCTCTGCCTTGTTCTGCTCCAGCTCCCTTCTTCCTTCAGTTCCTCAAACATTCCCGGCTCTTTCTAGCTCAGATCCTCTGCCCTGCTCTTCACTCTCCCTGGGAAGCCTTTCCGCAATTCTGTAGGTATTTTTGGTATGACTGTCTCCTCTTCTGTCACATCTCAGCTCAACTGTTTTGGCCAGATCATCCCTGGGAACCCATCCAAAGGAGAGCCCACTCTTGTCATTTTCTATGTCGGCTGCTTGTTTGTTTGATTTTTCTTCATATCACCACCAATTTTTAAAATCTATTTTATCTATTGCTCCCTTTCCTGGGATTTGTGTCTGTCTCTTCATTGAAATATCTGCCCCCCAGGACCATGCCCATCTTGTTCCCTGTGTCCTAGCTCCTAGCACAGTACCTGGCAGCTGGTTGGTGCCCTTCAACCATTTGCTGACTGACTGACTGAGTGAGGTAGCACTAATCCGAACGCTCCCTCTAATAAAAGTACATTTAAACTGCACAAGTGCCAGGCACGGCTCCGGGTGCTTGACAATTTTTAACTCATTTAATAATGCCTGAGCTGAATCTTGAAAGGCAAATAGAGGTTTCCCAGGTGGAGAAGGGTGGCAAGGGTGTTCCAGGCAGAGAAAACGGCAGCTATGAAGGCATGGAGGAGTGAAAAGCACAGCACACTCAGGGACCTGCACAGTAGGACACTACGGAAAGTGGGCAGAGACAAGCTGGAGAGGAAGATGCAGAAGGAAAGATGAGGGGCTTTGGGAGTCAAGCTAAGGGTGTAGATTTTATCCCAATGGCAAAGTAGAATCACGAAGGAAAAGGTTGTGAGCTTCCCTGTAATTAAACAACTCTCAGTACTGACGGTTCATCTGCCAGCCCACGGGGCTGTGCTGTCTTCTTGTGCTTTATGGGAACATTTCCCCACCCCACCACCCACCGCCATCAAAGTTTTGCACCATGAATATTCCTCAAATCTTGATGCTGAGATTGAGGGGGTGGCAGCAAGGGAAGACTAGTTAAAAGACTCTGGAGGGGGAATGAAGGAGGTGCTCGAAGCAGTGAGGCAGGGAGAGAGAAGGCAGGGTAAAGTAGCCAGAAGGTTCCATCTCTGTCTCTCCCATGGACCACTCATGGGCCCCAAAGTCTACATTCGGTGGATGGACACAAGTCTCAAATACAGCAGGGGCAGACTGGTCCACACATTGCCTAAGAGGCTCTAAATGGCAGCCTCTGTCCCCACACTGTCAAGGAGCTGGAATCTAGCCATTTATAAGAGTAGGGCCTCTTTACATTGTCCTGGGTACCAACAGGAAGTGCTCACTGACTGGGTCTCTTAGCAACGGCCTGTAGATACCTGTGATGGTTAATTTCAGTTGTCAGCTTGGCTAGGTTATGGTGTCCAGTTGTTTGGTTCAGCAGGCACTGGCTTGATTGCTACTGTGAGGGCATTTCATAGATGGATTAGCATCTATAATCAGTTGATCACATTTACCTCTGATTGCATCTACAATCAACGAAGGTGAGTGCCCTCAGTGATGAGGGGAGTGTCTTCATCCAGTCAGTTGTAGGTCTTAAAGCGAAACTGAGGATTTCAGAAGTCAGAAAGAAGAATCCCTCCCTGCCGCTGCTTCAGCCTGCCAGCTTCTCAGCTTCTCCTGGGAAATTCATCCTCACCTTCATTGGAGTTTCCACCTGGTGGCCTGCACTACAGAAATTGTACTTGCCAATCACATGACCCAATTCCTCTAATGAATCTCTTAATATTTACATATATGAAACATATATAGAGAAATATCCTGTTGTTCTTTTTCTCTGGAGAAGCCTGACTAACACAATACCCCTCTTCTATCCCCTACACTCCCCCATAGAAGGACAAGACTTCCAGCAAGAAAAGAGTTTCTGGGCAAACTCCACCATTCTGTACTGTTCTGTCCCTCGTTCCACTGCTTTTTGGAGCAAGTAGGATTTTGGCTGGGGAAGGAATGTCCAAGGGGGAGTGGAGAGGCACTGCTTGCTGTCCTCCTCAGAAGGGCAGGCAGCTGGGTTGTGGCTGGGGGCTCAGGCTGCAGGCCTGGCCTCATCTCTGACCTAACTGTGGACCCTGAGCTAAGGCCACACTGAGTCTCTGCATCTCTGTTTCCTGCCCAGAATAGAGTGTACCATACTTGGGTCTGATGTTTAAGGTAGCAGGCTCCAGGTGTCAAGACTGATAGCTGACTCAGGAACCTGCAAGAGCTCAACTGTAACAAAATCTCTCTGCATTTGAGGATGGGCTGCCCCTTTTTTGTATTGGGACCTGGAAGGACTGGACCTCTGCTTTGTAAAGAAGGGACCCATTTGTCTTGAGTAGGGCCATGGAAAATCATTGCAAGAGCAACAACAAAATAGCCAGGAAAGGTGACCAGCTCACCCAGAGGATTCTCCACTCCCCAAATGACCATGAAGCCATAAGGTTGGTTAAAAGCATGGGCTTAAAATGTATATATTATGTATATATTTATACGTGTTTGTATACACACATATATTATGTATAGATAATAAAATCATCTTTATAATTTTTATAAGAATATCAGATTTAGAGTCAGCAAACCTGTCTTCCAATTCAGTCTGACACTAGCTCACAAGATGACTTTGAGTAAGTTCATATTGTGTAAAATAGGTCAAATAGGGTTCACAATACCTACTGTGATAGATGAAAGATTGCCCCAATTCTCTGCTATTCCTGCCACCCAGTTATGCAGTCAATTTCCCTCCGCTTGAAACTGGGCCAGCCTTAGTGACTTGCTTGACCAATAAGAATGCAAAGAAAGTGACACTCTATCTGCTGAGGCTCGAGCATACAAGGTCATGTTATGAGAAGCCCAAGGCACATGGAGAGGCCACGTGTAGATGTTCTGGGCAATGTCCCGACTGAGCTCCCAGCCAAGAGTCAGCATCAACTACCAGCCAAGCAGATATGCAGAGTTACTCTTGTCATCTGTCTCTCCGTTTCCTCAGCTGGTCAGTGCAGACAGAGAACAATGTATCCCAGCTGCGCAGGCATTAGGTTTGGGGGTAGCTTGTTACGCAGCAATAGAAAACTGGAGCACCTAACTTGCAGAACATCATGGAAGACTTGGAGATAATACACACAAAGCACCTAGTACAATGCCAAATCAAGGAACATAAATTATTATTATTTGGTAATAATAAGTTGGAGTGACTTTAACTATAGTCTCCATGCACAAGTATAATTGATCATGGTCATTTCACAGAATACGTGCAGCAAGAAAATGTTGAGAACTATTTTTTTTCTGACCTTGAGGAAGCATTTTTATATAAGAATAGCAAACAGGGATATCAAATCCTTTTTAGAACTAGAATGAATTTTAATGATCATCCCTTTCATTGCCTATATAAGGAGCCTGTAGACCTCCTGGCTAAGATTACACCACCAGCTGAGCGCAGAGCCAGGACAGATCTGCAGTCTCTTGCCTCCTGGTTGTGTGCCCTTGGCACTTTCTTTTAGTCACAATTCTGTCTGCTGGGTAGACCCAGTCCAAAGTCTTGATTGCTCAAGGATGGGCTACTGCTTCCAAATTGCTTTAAGTTGCTTCAGTTCATCTCTAGTAATATCATGAACATTTAGGAAAAGAAACGTTTAGCAATAATATAATGTTTGTTTTGGTTTTCTCTCTAAAACATATTCAGTTCCTTTTAAGAAAACATATTTTAATGCCAACACCATTTGCTTTTACCTGGGAGATCTTTAAAGGGTCCATTTAATAATGTCTTCAATCCTCAGTTTCCTTTCTTTAAATAGAAGCAATCGCACCTGACATGGCTACCATGTGAGACTGTCAAATGTATACCAAAGAACCTTGTAAGCCATAAAGTGCTCCACAAATGTAAAGGGTCGTGGTTAATATTGTGAGTTCCTGCCCTGCCCTTCCTGCCCTGCCCTTGTTCCATCCACAGCACTTTTCTGTCTTGACTCTATGCCTAAGCTCTCAGATTTTCCAGGTGTGCTTTAAAAAGAGGCCAAGATCATAAAGAAGTCCCCCAGGGGCTCCTGGGATTACTTACCTGAGGTTTCTGACCTATATGCCTACACTCTCACCCCTACATCCTGCTCACGGATGACATTTCAAACTCTGGGCTTCCAAATATCCAAATATAGCTGAACATGGGTGTAGAACAGCTCTATCCACTTATGTCCTCAGAACTGGACGCTCTAAACTGCCCAGAGGGAAACAGATGTGGCTAAAGAGGTTTGGAGTCCTTCTACCATATGGAGGGACCAGGGTTCGATCCCTGGGACCTCCTGGTAAAAAAAAAAACTGCCCAGAAAGCTAAGGTCTCTCAAGGCAAAATCTGGGCACCTCCCTCCTATGCACAAATGTTCACTATCACGGTGAGCCACAGAGTCCTATGATCAAAGGGCTACAAATGGCATTAGAGTGGAAACATGACCCACTGAGCTCATTATGATTTCCTCTCTCATGGCCTTTAGATTCCCACTGCTAGAGAATTGTAGAACTAATTCTTCGGCAGGGTTTGTCCACTGACACAGATCCCTTGGCCTGAACCATCTTTGAGAGGAGTCCTTAGCTTTTTATGTACTCTCCATTGGACATCAAACATGAGACAATGTTTATAGCAGACATTTTAAAAATATCCATCTAACTAGAAATTTCCTGGTCATCTGGAGTAGAACTAAATGAAGGGATGTTTTGATCTTGAATCTAATTCTTTGGACATTTAATCAAGAGAATTATTTTTGGATTTCCCATTGTATTAGTGTTTAAAGTTGGGTTACTCTTGTCATCTGTCTCTCCGTTTCCTCAGCTGGTCAGTGCAGACAGAGAACAATGTATCCACGCTTCCTTATAGGCTTCTGACATCAACCACTGCCAGGAGAAGAAAAGAGAAAATCATTCTCTTGCTCCTTCTGCTGCAGGTATCATCAGTGGCCGTAGCAGTATTGGACAAAGGGCACTCCTGGTCTCCCGGCAGTGGTGGCAGCAGGTTTGGCGGCTCAGTACTCACGAGTTCTGGCTCCAGCAGTGGCACTGTCAAGATGGGGGTTTTCAGGTTCCTCAGCTCCTGCAGAGTCAACAAGAGCACAGGCTCCTGGCTTCCTGCAAGGTGGTGGCAGCAGCAACAGATATACCAGCAGCCCCGTGGTTTGGTGATCTTAAGCTCACAGTAACACCAGATGCTCTTCTGCAGCTACAGCCTGGGTGTGGTAGTGACGTCCTGCGATTCCTCATGTGTAGTTAACCTCATTTTCCTCTTTTTGCTCCTTTGACCCTTCTGATGCATCTTATCCAACAACCAAATCCCTGTATTGAATTCCTTCTGTTAGACATATCTAGGGTGTTATTTATTTTCCTTATGAGACCCTGCTGCTTACTCACTAGTCTAACCACCTTTGAAAGACGTCATCCATTGCCTACTCAATAGCCATTCACCATATCCTTCTTGTAAATGGAACTCTGATTTTTTATCAGAAGAGTTGTGGCCAATAAAATATAAGCAGGGATCTTCTGGGATTTCAGAGAAGGAATTTGCTTTCCTGATAAAATGAAACAGACAGACTCATGTCGCCTCTTCCACCCACTTTCCTATCTTGATTGTAGACATGATGTTTTGAACTGCAGCAGCCCTCTTGCATCCATGAGTCAACAAGCACTAAGGTGAAAGTTAATATTCTAAGGATGAGGTAGTAGAAAGTTAGAAAGAACTTGAGTCCTTTATGGCTTTGTTTAAACAGCTGAACCAAACCCTGGAATCACCTTAGCCCTAGAATCCATGCTCCAGTCCTCATCCTATGACAGTCTTGAGTTCTGGGGTTTTCCTTGTAAGTTCCATTTTTCTTCACTAATTTGGAGGGAGAGGGAGATGACAGGGGGACTTTGTGGGAATATGATTGTGTGGGGACATTGGAAAATGGTTTCTAGCTCCAGCTTAGCTCAGTTTGCCTATACACTCCTACAGAGCTTCTTCAAAGAAGGAAAAAGAGGCAGATTCAGAAAATGAATAAAGGAGCATTCCCACAAACAGAGGAGTAGGCAAGAGGGTGTGTCTGGGCAGAAATCTGAGAGAAGCAGCCCACACAGTGTTTGACCTCCCTGTTCTCATTTTGAATTGCCCTTTACAAAAGCTCACCACACAATTCTCATTAGAGCCTCTGCGATAAGCTGGAGTAGGTCAGAGGCAGATTATTTGGGTCATAGCCAATAATATAATATCACAAATCCTTTCCTCCCACCCTACTTTTTTCCTTTTGTTTTTACCAAAACTGACACAGGGCCACATCTCCCTCTAGGGCAAGCTGGTGATCCCTTCTAACCTCAGGTGTCCCTCGGCAGCAGGTCTAGTTTGACCAGAACCCAGTATTCTTGAGTCTCTCTCACTGGAAAATGCCTCATGCCTGGACAGGCTTTAATTAAGTGGACATCTCGCTCCCAAAGAGATTGTGCAGCTGCTGTGTTTTGCTAATATCTTGAAGCCAAATTAGAATTTTAAAAATCCTTAGCTTTTATTGACTGAGTTCCTGACATCCTGGGGGAATTGTACCCTTCACCCCCAGCACCTCACCCTCAGCCATAATTCTTTAGGAAGGGTGAGCAGGGGAGGAAGAGGTTGGGATCCTCCCTTGAACTGGTCACTGCTCCTGTGCAGTCTTGGTAGTGAGCGCCCTATTTGTGAAGAATGGGAGGGTATGAGGAGAAACCTCATTTCTCTCCTTCGATTTGTTTTTTAATCAAATCACATTCTTAATTACATTTGGCTTGAATGAAATTATGTCTCAGAAGAGCTTCCAGATGGAACTAGGAAAGTGACTTTAGCTGAACTCTGTAACCATTTTGGTCAGTATAAAATATTTACTTCTGAAAGGACTGCCATTCCTAGTGGCTCTGTTCTGAGGGACAGGGGGCACGTCTTCATCACCCCTCCATCCAAATATTGCTTAAAGACTTCTAACCTGGATGGGCTGGGAGACATCTAACTTTAGGAGTGCCCTACCAAATCAACTGGACGGGGACTCTGAAAGGTAGTTTAGTAAAGAGCCTGTCATCAGACGGGACAGGGATCAAACCCTGACCCCATCCCCCCCACCCCCCTACCCCGCTATGTGATATTAGGCACAATTGCATAATCTCTCTGAGCCTCAGTGTCCTCAATAGATTTTTCTTATCTCATAGGATTATTGTGAAGATGAAATCATATGGCTTCTGCAAAGCATTTATCTTATTAATGTTACTTCCTTCTCTTCCCTTACTCCATCTAGTTTCCTCAGAGAGAAGCTGCCCATTAACACAATTGGAATGAAGCCTACCATTCTGCTTTACTTAAGAGCCTTTGGTTTATGATCCACTGTTTTCAGAATTTCATGAAATGGGCAGGCAACAGTAATGCCAGTTATCTTAGAGATTTAAGCTCTTTATCGCTAACTTGACCCTACTGCCATAAACCCTAAAGTTCTGTTCTCCTCAGCCTGGCTTATAATGACTGAGCATTCTCTCTCCTCTCTCGGAGGGACATCATCTGATTATTTCACTAAAGAACACCTGGGTCCAGCTAAAAGCAACAACTGGTTGTGCAGCCATTGGGTGCCTAGAAAGTGTGCTCAGGAACTCCTTGCTCTATCGTGAGCCCATTGGACAGATGGGAATAGGGGAGGGGAGGTGGGAGGAGAGCAGAGCTGGTCACATGGGAGGAAACTCATATTTTACCCATTGGATTCCTGCCTATGACAAATGAACCACCTAATCCAAAATGGAGGATTGAGACACACAACGCAGACCTGCAAGAGGCAGACGGCTTGGCACCTGTTACAAAATCTTCAGAGCCAGGCAGCAAATGCCTCTGCATCCAAACTGGCCATTCTATTTCCATGGCACCCCCATGGGGCACTTCCTTCGGAATAAACTTTTATGACACCTCCTTTCAGGTTTTCATCAGGGGTTAAACCACTCTGAAGTGGCTCATCTGTGTCTCCTCAGCCCCAGGGGTTATAACTAGAAGGAACTGAAGTCAGAGTCAGCTCCATTTTCTCAGGAAAAAGAAGACTCTTCCTTTTTCTACCATCTTCTTCCTTCCCTAGCTCTGAGTGTAACAGAAACATTATGAAACATTATACTCCTTAAGCATTATAAAAATTACTATTGAGATACCATTGTGTGCAGAATGTGGCTGCTCTTGGGTCAGCTATTAACATTTGGTTTTAATTCTTGCACGTTAAAAATTCCAAAATGGTTTCCAGAGTGTTGCCGCAGATACTGCAGAACAGCTTACTCAATACCCAATGTGGTATTTTGAGGCTGTATGTACCCCTAGAAAAGATCATGTCCTTAGAACTTATCCATTCCTGTGAGTTCACACCTATTGTAGGTGAGACTTTTTGATTAAGTCACTTCATTTAAGGGCCTTTGATTAGATTATGTCAGTAACTCGTGACCCAGAGTGGGTCTTAATCCTCTTACTGGATCCTCCTGGGATGAATATGGAGAGAGAGGGCCACAGAGACAGAGACAGAGAGAAACACCCAGAAGCTGAGGGAGAAAGTCTGGAAAGCCAGAAGCTGATATCAACAGAACCCAGGAGAGAAAAAAACACAGGAGCAGAGAGAAAGCTGGAGGAAGCCAAAAGCTGAAATCAATGAGAGACAGCAGATGCTGCCATTGTGCCCTGCCATGTGACAGGGGTCCCGGATCCCCAGCAGCAGTGTTTTCAGGGAGAGAGCTTCACCTGATGCCTTGATTTGGACATTCTTCTCAGCCTCAGAACTGTAAGCTTATAAGTTAATAAATCCTCATTGTAAAAGCCAACACATTTCTGGTATAGCTTCGGCAGCCTTTAGCATACTAAAACATCCAATCCCAACCTTTTTCCTTACCTCCCCCTACCATGGAGGTGGAAAAGCTTAGTACTCAGTTTTCCCAGCCACCTTCCAGCCAGGAATGACCATTTTCTGGCCAAGAATATGTAAGTGGAAGCCACTGGGAAGGGCTTCCCTTTCCAAATAAAAAGATAAAGCCTCTCCAAGAGAAGTGTTTTGGCATTCCTCCTTATTCCTGCCTGGAAGCAGTCTTGCAAATAAGAAGCTCAAAGCCATATGCTAAGAATTATGAGACAGAAAGATGCAAAGAAACTGACAACATAGTGAAATAGCTGAACCAGGTCTGGGTTGCCTACCTACATTCTTCTTGTTATATGAGGAAAATAAAGTCCTACTCAGTAGTTTAAGTTTCTTATAGTTGGTTTTTCTGTTATTTATAACCAAACTCATTCCTAAGTTGTACAAATATGATCTCAGGGAGATACCGAAGATTCAGCATATTTCTTCCCTCTGACCCTAAAGAACCATAAATTAATGTGTTAGTCCCTGTTTGGTGGTATGGAGAGAGGAGCAAAGAAAGAGAGGTCACGATCACTTGTGGTCACTAGGCCTGGGGTCAGAACTGTTGGCATTGTGTTGCTTGAGTTACAGACTTCCTATTCCTTTATACTTGGGAATTTTTTCAAAATTTGATATTTAGAAGACTGGCTGAGACTCAAGTCTCTTGACATCAAAACATGAATGGTTTCACTTCTCAAACATTTCAGTTGAATGTTTGCCAAAGTTTTTATCTCAGGGAAACTATTTGTCGAGGTTCTAATATTATGTAAAGCACTGAAGCAAGTCTTCCCCCAGGGGATTATATTACTATTTAGTTTTATATTTCTTCTGATGCTGCCAACAAATCATGAACTTCTTCAGAGATATCAGAGGGCAACCTGTCTCTTCCACTGCAAACGGCAAGCAATGAATAATGCATACAGGCCTCTGGCAGAGAGACTCCTGAACCACACAACCTGTTGCCTTTGTGCTCTGATTTACTCCTGTGAAGTCGGGTTTCTTATTGGTATTAGGTGACCTTTAGGATGGTCCATCACCACGAATCCTCACCTTGGGGCTCAGCTCAGGTTACATAATTCCTGGGGAAAGCGCATCACCTGGGTATCTGGAGTACCAAGAAGTGGCTGCAACCTCTAAAACAGTGAAACTAGAAAACTCCAGAAAAGTCAGCCAGTGTACTTTAATCTTCTCAATTAGACCGAAAGAAAGTCTTAGTTCTCTAAAACTCCTGAAGCAGTGCCTGGACCTTAAGATGGGCCTGATAAATATTTGTTGTATGGTAGAATGGATGTATAGATGGATGGATGGATGGATGGGCTTCTGTTTTAGTTTCCTGGTGCTAAAACAAATACTATACAATGGGTTGATTTAACAACAGGAATTTATTGGCTCACTGTTTCAGAGGCTGGAAGGCTTGCTTCCTCCCCGGGTCAGTTCCTTACTGGCCAGAAATCTCTGGGGTCCCTTGGCTTTTCCATCATATGACAATGCACATGGAAGCATCTTCCTTCTCTTCTGGGGTCCATGGACTTCCAGTTTCTGGCTGCTTCCCATATCATTTTTTTCTGTTTTGTTTTTGTGTGTGTGTGTGTTTATCAATTAAGTTCACCATCTTATATGGGTGTGGTTCATGGCTTCCCAAAACAATGACAGTAGTAACACCAAAGATCACTGATCACAGATCACCATAACAGATGTAATAATAATGAAAAGTTTGAAATATTGTGATAATTACCGAAATGTGACACATAGACATGAAGTGGGTACATGCTATTGGAAAAATGGCACCAACAGACATGTTCAATGCAGGGTTGCCCTACCTTCAATTTGTGAAAAAACACAATATCCGTGAACCACAATGAATGAAGTGCAATAAAATGAGGTATGCCTGTACTGTACAAGGTGGAGGTTGGTGTCCCCAGGCCGGGCTTGTGGCACAGGGGTGTCATCAGGACTTCCTTACTCCCTTCTGACATCATCCACATGCCAGGGTATTTCTCCTCAGGGCAAGGGACAGTGTCAAAATGATCCTGTCCCTTCTCAGGGAGGATAAATAGCCCAGCACTCCCTCCTCCACCCACTCCGGCAGGGCAAGAGCCTGGCTGTTCACCCACCCCCCGTTGGAATTCCGTTAGTGAGGAAGAGGCAATGGCTGCTGTGTCAGTTACGAGGTTGTTTGCCACTAGATCCAGGCTGGGGAAGATGTATAGAATTGTACAGGTTAATTTAAGCATGACAGCCCTGTAGCACAGAGAGGTCAGTGGATTACCCAGGGTCACACAGCCAGGCAGTAGGAGGGCTGGGAGAGGAGCCCTTCAGTCCCCGTCTTCCACCTCCCCAGCTGGTGCCTAGTCTCCAGTGCCTTGCCTGCCACACACACCTGGTCCAGCTCTGGCTGTGTCACCTACAGAGCCCTGGCTCCAATCCCATTTCCAACTCTGATCCCATCCCACCTCCCACGCTGAGCACATCACTAATTTATCCTTACCCAAAGAGACCTTTGACTTCCATGCCTTTTTTTTTTTTTTTCCTGAGACCAATTTCCTTTGCTTTTATGGACTTGAGCCATATTGAATTAAGGCCCACCCTCATTCCATTTAGACACACCTTAACTACTAACTTCTTCAGAGGTCCTATTTACTAGTGGGTTCACACCCACAGGGCCAGGGGTTGGGACCTAAATATGCCTTTTGTAGGGGACAAGATTCAATCCCCTAAAGCTTCCAAAGGAAAATTGACAGAAATAGAACTTCGAGTGTATAAAATCATGAAAGGTATACACAGTGGTGAATAAAAACTTGTTTACCAAATATTAAGTCAGGAGAAACTTAAGGACAATGGCAAATATAGAAGAGAGCAAGTATAGCATTTCTTTACATAGCAGGAAGAAAGTTCAGAGAGCCACTCACTCAAAGGAAGAGCAGGTTGAAAATAGAAGTGGCTTCATACTTGTTTCAGTGTCCCCTGTCCTAATAAACATTTTCATCATACCTCTTCCCTCTTCATTTCTCACTGAAATTCCAAAGGAACAGTGTATACTTACCACCTACACAAATATGTTATAATCTGCCTTTCCTCTTAGCTGACCTTCTGAATCTGCTTTCAAATATCTCGTTAATGTCCTCTGAATTGCAATATCCAATGGATTTGTCTGAATCATCTTCTTCCCTGACTATATGGAGTTTTGCCATTTCTGACTACTTCCTAAATTCCCCCATATTCTCCTTTCTTGATTTCTGTACATCTGTACTTTCTTACTCCTTCATATAACCTATTCTTAGTTTTGTCTTCTTTTCCAGCTAGTCTGTCTCCTCTGATCCCACCCATTTCCATTCAATAAGTTTTTGCCACATTGAGTCTTCATCATCTTCTCTTCACATGTTACAGTGCTCTGGTGATCTCTTTCACCTCGATGACTTTAAGTATTTTCTTTTGATAAATGTAGTCTTTGACCCCAAGCTCCACTCACTCACCTATCCATCCATCCATCCTTCCATCCAGCCATCATTCCATCCATCCATCCATCCATCCATCCATCCATCCGTCCATCCATCCGTCTGTCCATCCACCCATCCATCCATCCATCCATCCATCCATCCATCCATCCAACATTTATAGAGACCTGGTCATGCATAAAGGTTGTCACTATGAATTGGAGGTACCAAGAAAAATATGACTTCTTTAAGGATCTCAAAGTTTAGAGGAGGACACAGAAGTAGGAAGATAATAATGCAGGATAATAATTGTCACTATACAGGAGAGCCACCTGAGAGACCTCCAGGGGAAGGCTAAGTAGGAGGTGGCCCAGTGGGATATGATGGCAATGGGCATCCTAAGCAAAGAGAAGAGCAAGAGAATCAGGACTCAAGAGATAATATTGGTCAAATAATACTTATTGGTTTCCTATCAAATTCCAGGCACTATGCTAGTCATTTTTACAAAATAATATTGTCTCTCATTTACACAGAAATTACTAAGTACCAAACACTTTTCTAAGTGCCTTCATATGATATATTCTTTAATCTTCACAGAACCCTGAAAGATATATAGTATAACTCTCCTTTTTTTTTTTTTTTTAAGATTTTATTTATTTATTCATTTATCCCCCCCTTGCTGCTTGTGCTCGCTGGGTCAGCTAACCACGCCATGTGGGCGGGCTTGCCTTCACCAGGTAAACGGGAGCCCTATTGATTGCGCCACAGCCGCTTCCCTATAACTCTCCTTTTACAATGAAGAAACTGAAGCCCATCTGTAAAACAAGCTAAGTTACTTGTCCAAGGCCTGTAATTCATCAGTGGCAGATCCGGGATTTAGGGATTGGTAGTTTATTTGCATTAAACAGTAAAGGCAGGTTTATTATTAGGTAGTCTGGGTATCTTCTATATCGCAAGAGTAAGAGGTACAGCCAAGCCTCATGAGGAGCTAGAACTGGGGTCTGGAGAACATCAGACCAAGGCAGTCACTTTCTCTCTTCCTCCCTCATCTCACTGTCTCTCACCTCTACCTACTGCATCTGTTCCTCTCTCTGCATCTGAGGACTGGCTCCTTCCACCTACTCATCACAGCTGTGGTCCCTTCATGGAGGCTTCCAAATGACTGTGTGGCATTCCCAGACTGCAGCACCTTACAAGTCCAAGGCTCACAAAAGACTGATCATAATCATGTTTCCTATTTCTAAATTCCCATGATGGAGATTCTAATTGACCCAGCTCATATCAGGTAACCACTCCTTCTATGGCCAGGGAAGAATTATGTAGATTAGAAGAGGCACCAAATAGACCGCTGGAGAGGCAATGCTCAGAGAAGGAAGCATTGGCTGAGGAGGCACCTCCAAAAGGTGTCTTTTAAGTTGACATTCCATCCCCAGGCACTCTGCATAAGTCGTACTTTTTCTCCATCCCACATTGCCTTACCTCTAACTAAACATATCCAGAATCAAACTATATCCTTGAAACAAGCTCCTGGTACCCTATTTCAATTAATGACTTAACATCAGTTCATTCCTCCAGGTTTAATACTCCAAAATTAACCTCAATCTCTCCTTTTCTTTAATACCTTATCCCAGCACTCTGTGCTTGTAATATTTAAACCAGCTCCCAATTTCATCAATTTTTCCATCCCAAAGTATAAGTCATTGTGGTTCAAAATGCCACAGCGAGTATCATGATTGTAAACTAAAGAACCAACAAATCTCTATTATACTCATAAATCCCAAAGTAAAGTTGGGTGATAAAAGATTGATTAACCAAGCTATCTTGGCTGAATCAAGAAAACTGCAGAAAAAAATGTTATTAACAGTGTAAAAAAGAAAACTATTAGCAGATGCAGGACAACCCAGTGAGTAACTTTTGTAAAGTCAAGGGATAGCGGTAGGTTTGATCTAATAATTAAACCCAAATTGATGAAACAATGAGGAAAGATATAAAAGGAAAGGAAGGGCGAGCCACTGACATGGTGCCTAGTAGTAAGGGACAACTAGATGACGAGCTGGTGAACAGATGGAAAAGAATCCACCGAGATCAGTGAGGGGCTAACCAATATGTAAGTGGCCATTCTGGATTGACGTCCCTAGAAGCATGCTAGTAAATGTTTAAAACTGTCCTTCCAAGTGGAAAAAGCCCAAAATTTACCCCAGTTCTGTGGTACAAATACTCCCATCATTACCAACTTCAGGCTACCAAGCTGACCTCACTGAATGCAGATTTGGGAAAAGATGCTCTAATTGACTCCCATTAGTTTGAGCATACCACTGGATGTTTCCAACCTTCCTTGATGTCAGCATGTCCTAAAATAGAGGGAGCTTCAGCTCACCCAGATTAGAGCCATTTAGGATGAAGATTTTTACCTCATCCAAATGAACTGACCCTCAGGTCTTTCCATTAGTTAAGAATCAGGCCAACAAAAAAAAACCTTTATTGTAAGATCAAATACCCCTACCACCAATTTTGCCACCCCATCCAAATACTACGCTGTTTTCAGACTAATTGCCATTAAGTGCAACTCTGATAAAGTCCCCTTTTGGCTAGAGGATGCTGCAAAAACATGGGTGCCCCCCCACCCCCAGGCTGATCTAACCTACTTTATTTGAGCTCATCCTTGTACCCATCCACACTTACCTACACTTTTGCAGCTAGACTCTACCACTCCCAAACAAACTCTTCCTTCTCACTTCAGGGTCTCAATCAAGTCCCTCTATGGAATTGCCTCTTCTCGTCCTATACTACCCATCCACGACATCCAGGTCAAATTCCAACTCTTTGGTGACCCCTTCCCTGATTGTTGTTGCTGCCACCAACAGGGATTTTCCTTCCCTCTGTTCTTCAGGAGTCTTGTTTCAAAGACAGCCTTGCACATTTCTGATAAAGTATACAAGATTGTAGCTTCCTTAAATTAAATGTTTCTGTTGTGAGCAGACCACACCTTGGTTATCCTGAGTCAGCACCCATTTAGCATCTTGAATACTGAACGTGTAAGACAGAACTTGCTAACGGTCCCCTAACATCCTATCTGCTTCTCCCTTAGAGTAACCAGAGGGCTGATTTTTAGCTGAGCATGTGGCCACCTAGAAGAAAGATTGCAGGTCTCCCCGTAGTTAGTTCTGGCCAATGGTTCTGGCTAAATAAACAAAAGGGCATATGCAGCATCCAGGTTTTACTCTTAAAAGGAAGGAGTGTGCCCTCCCCTTCCCCTGTCCTCTTTTCCTGTAGCTGCAATGCAGATATGCTGACCGGCCATGCAGGTCCACATAGATGTGAGCAAAGCATCCTGGTGATAGGAGCAAACAAAAAAAAAAGGAAGAGCTGGTCCTGGATTTCACGGAGCCAACGGAGCTGCTCACGGCCAGGTGGTTACCCAAGACAGCGAGGCTTTCCCACTCTGCTTAAGCCGCTGGTATTTTGGGTCTGCTTTAGAGCAGCTGGATTTATATTCTAATGAATACAAGGTGCTTAATACATGTTTACTGGATTGAATTCATGGATGACACATTCTTGATGTGTGTAGGAAATAAGAGAATTTAGGGGACCTTCATTTGTTTAGGTTTAAGTTTTAGGCAACCATACCTTGTAGGATACATCCCACGATGTCCCTGATGAGCAGAACACTCATTTAAAAAATGCAAAATAACCCTAGAATGCCTTTATTCATTAAAGATCAAACATGCCCCAATCATGCTCCAATCAACTTCACTGGAGGCCTGGCCAAGGGCAGCAATTCTCTTTGCCTGGAGGCTTTGCCACACTGGGAAAGTCCAATGGAAAGTAGAAGTTCACCGGAACAGCGTGATCAAGGGTGACTACTTAATCAGGGCTTCAGCAAGTATTCTTTCAAAAACTCCTAAAATCCAGAGTCCTTTGACTTTCGTCTGTGTTTAATCTTCTAATTTTCTGAAGTGACAGGCTCCTCAAGGACTCTGAGCATCACACTGATGGAGAGGCTGCCTCTACCCCTCATCAATTAATTCTGCCACTACTAAACCACCCCATCCTGGAGATGATCCTCCAAGACACTCACAAATGAGCACCCCAAGGCTGTTCCTGGGCATGGAGTAAGGGCCCCAGGGATGGAATGTGCCCCCTCATTTAGCAGAAGGCACCTAGGCTTCCTCGAACTGCCGCCCCCACCCTACCCCCCAACTGCTAGGCTTGCATCATGCCACTTACAGGAAGTGTGCACCACATGTCGAGTGAAATAGGAGATACAGGAAATGAGCCAGATTCCTGGGCTGGAGGGTGGGCTCATTGTTAACCAAGAGGGGACAGAACAAGAGCAGCCACACATGGCATTTGCAGCCCTTGGCAAACTGCACAAAGGAAGTCTGGATCCACCCATTCTAAAGACAGTTTAGGGGTTGGATTCTGGAATGCTAAATTCTTTTTCCCTAAGCAAGAAACATTGAAAATTCAAAGTTGGTTCTGAGTGTGTGTGTGTTTTTCAAACACGGCTGTGGATCAAACAGTCTGAGGGTTCTGTAGACATTTCAGAGACAAAGTGGGCTCACAGTAGGCAAAGCCAACTCGGGGAAAAAAGTCCAAACCTGAGGTCTGGGAAGTGTCCTGACTCAGCAACTCAAACCACCTACCCAGCCTGGTCCTTCCAGAGCCCCATTTGTGGCATTTAAAATTGGGGTGACAGGATCCCCAAGGAGTCTGAGCATCCAGGTTGGGGATTACCAATGTAACCTCATCCTCTCCTTCCTTTTCCTCAAACCTGAATCACTGAGCATTGGGTCTGGACTCTCCCACTCTGCACAAAACAAAACCACTTATTTTCTCCAGTGGTTTCTTTATTCCTCTCTCATTGCTCTTTAATTTTCCTTTCCCCCCAAAACCATGTGCATGCAGGATTTTAACATCTCCTCCAGGACAGGAAGCCTGCTGGGGGTAGGAACTCGGGCCATCTATTTCTTTACTCCCTCCGTGGTTGTCACATAATGCCTAACATAGGAAACTTAATAAATATTTGTTCAGTTGCTTTGATTTTTTGAGAAAGAACCTCTTTTCTCTGCACTTTATAAGACAACATAATAATATGGTCTAAGTCACCCCCACTATCAGAGAGCCAGAAGGCCCTTGTTAAATATTGTGAGAAGAAAAAGCAGTGCGGAGAGCTCACGCTGGAGCCACCTTTGTGTGCCCAAAAGCAAACTGCCTTCTCTCCTTCTCTCCAAATCGCCATCCTTCTGGGAGAAAGCAGGAAACAACCCAGTGAGTATTACTGACTTGTAACAATTAGAAGGAAGATTAAATGATATAAATTACTCCTTTGCAATTGTTGGTGGAAGCTCAGACACTGGAACGCCGTCATTATTGAAGTACAAGAGCGGGAGATCGATTCCTCGGAATAGATTGAGCGAGCCCTGCCGCCTCTCCCCAGGGGGCTGTTCAAGTCCCCCAAGGCCCATGGTGTGCCCAGGGCCGGGGCCGTCTTCCTGGGGGCAGGGGCAGGCGGGTGGGGCCGTGAGGACAGGGACATCTTCCTCCAGGGGCAAACTCTCAGCACAACACAAAATGGCTTATCAGAGCCAGAGGATGAGGAGGCTTTCTCCTGGGAACTTGAGTGACCCTGACACTTCTGTTTTTTCCTGGCAGGCAGAGCACCCTTCAGCAGCCCACAAATCTCACCAGACACTCTAGCTGTGGGTCTGGTATTTGAGGAGACACAGCCTTTTTCCCGGAGGTGACTCTTCTGCTCCCAGCCAGACCCTTTCCTGTGTGGAAGGCAGCAGAGGGATATCAGGAGCTTGACTAGCGTGGAGAAGGTTAGCACACCATGGCCATCTCCTTCTAGCCTCTCCCTGGCTCACTCCACACCAGCCACACGTGGCTCCTGCAGGTCCTCAAACATGCCAGGCATGTTCCAGACACAGGGCCTTTGCACTTGTTGGTCCCTCTACCTGGAGATATCCTCGTGACCTTCCATCCCCTCACTTCCATGTTCACATAAAGGTCCCCTTAGAGAGCTCCTCCTATAAATTGCTCCCCACCCCTGCTCCAGCAATCCTTACTCACCTTTCCAGTTTTACTTCTCTCCACCACACTTATCAGCGCTCAACATACTATCATTTTACTTAGATGTTTTGTTCACTGCCTCCTTTCCCCCCCACTAGATTGTAACTTCCACATTTCATTTTCTGTTATATCCTCATCACCTAGAACAGTGCCAGGTAAATAACACATGCACAAATGTACTGAAAAATATTTGTTCAATAAGTGAAAGAATTATCACTATTCTTGTTACCAGATGGGGATATAGGTCACCCTTGGCATCAGTAGGGGAATAGTTTATGTAGAAACTGCCCATCCTAGATAGGAATATTTGGACTAAATATTGATATAAATTACTGAGCAGTGCAATACCCCATCTCAACAGAAGGCAGAAAGGTGACCTACTAGGCGACATCCTCTATTCACACCCCTCGTGCTGCTTTATGAGGGGAAGGGACAGGGATGTCAGTCAGGGTTGGCCCAAGACCAGACTAAGAGCCTGTGTCCACCTTCTCCCAGGTCTTCCCTTCACATGGCCATTGTCTGGGTAGGATAGACCTCTACTCCCTGCAACCCAGAGGGAGGCCACCTCCCCTCCAGGCATCCTTGGAGGCAAAGGACTTGGGCAGTACCACCCAGCCAGCCTGTGTGTGCTCATCAGGAATCTTTCTAATGCAAGTGAGAGAAAACCCAACTCAACTGGATTAAGGCCAAAAAGGTAATTTACTGGTTCAGTGTCTTGTAAATCCAGGGATAGAATTGCCTTTAGGGAGGCAAAGGATGTTAACAGTTCTGTCTCATGTTCTTTCTCCGGCCTTCTTTCCTTAGCATCTTCCCTCTTTCTGTCATCCCAAACTATATGTTTCTTCCTGTGTCAGGGCCTCATTTTCTCTTCCACAGACAAATCCATTCCACATGTCTGGGATGAGACTAAACTTGAGCATTCTGTCCCCCAAATTGAAGAGAGAGCCTCTTATTCCAGTTGTCCACCGTTTGACCCTGTTTGGGGAAAACTTTTGAGTCCAGCCAGGCTGGGACCATGTGCTCACCTGTGATCAGCTCCCCACAGGAAAGGAGGGTGCTGGGGCCAGCAGAAGGAAGAGAATGGTGATTGAGTAGCTTCCCCGGGCTAACCATCCCCAATGGGACAAGATAGCAAGGCAGGAATTAAGTGAGGAGCCAGGCTAAGGAAAAAGCCAGCTGAGAAGGAGGAGAGCCCAGGAAGGAAACAGCCATGTGCTGGTCTCTACCACGTGTGTATTTATGGTATTCCAGAGACTCGTAGACTCATCTTCCCCTCTATTTTGTGTATTGACCATTACCTTTCTCCTATTTTACTGTTTTTTTTTTCTTCCTTTTCTCCTAGGATGGTGTATTAGTCAGCCAAAGCGGTGCTAATGTGAAATACCAGAAATGGGTTGGTCTTTATAAAGGGTATTTATCTGGGGTAGAAGTCCACAGATACCAGGCTATAAAGTGTTAAGTTTCTTCTCTCACCACAGTCCATTGCCACGTATTGGAGCAAGACAGCTGCCGACGTTTGCCAGGGTTCAGGCTTCTCGAGTTCCTCTCTTGCCAGGGCTGCGTTTCTCTCCGGGCTTAGCGCCTCTGGTTCCTCCACAAGGTCAGCTGTAGACTACCAGGCAAATGGCTCACTTCTCTTCTCCTGGGGCCTTCTTCCAACATCAAAACTCCATCAAAACTGCTTCTCAAAAACTGCTCCCTCTGTCCTTTGCCTTGCCTTTTATATTCGATTCCCCCACCCACCGAGGGGTGGGGCTCAACGCCCTAATCATAACTTAATCATGCCCAGATTAACAGATCAGTTTACAAGCATGATCCAATTATATTTTTGGAATTCATAATTACATCAAACTGCCAGACAGCTACAGATGGTGTGGTAGGCCTTGCTAGTACTCACCTATATCTGGTTCTCCTCTTATTCTGAGCACTTGGAAGGCTGCTCTTCTCAGCCCCATTGGGCTTGGGCAGGGCCATGTGACTAGCTCTGGCCAGTAGGCTATGAGGCACTTAGAAGCCCACGTGTACAAGATGGTAAGCCCTCCATCACTCTGTGTCCCTGAGTGATCATGTTGTGCAGCTCCCTCTGACATTCTACATTGGACATGTTGAGAGTAAAAGACAAACTTTCATTGCATTAAACCACTGGGATTTGGGAGTTGCTTGTTTCACAGCATATCCTAATCCACTGATGCAAATGGCACCAGTAGTTTGTATACATAAAGATTTTCACTATTCAAGAGACTTTCATACCTGTGATCTCAACTGCAAGCTTCTTGTAGGCAGGGACTATTGCTTAATTCCTTCTGTATTACACACACACACACGCATATATATATATATATATATATATATATATGCATATATTTATACACAATGCATACAAACACATATGCACACATATATAACATGCTCATATCACCACACATTCATACATTTGCACACAACACACATACACAAAGATACATGTACACACTCATAGTCACATACACCCCACACATGTCCACAAATATCACATATAATATACTTATGCATATAACCACACATATGCACATTCATATACACATATACATACATTCACACACAAACACAAATATACTTATACACACAATCTTTGCACAGGGTGAAACTCCATCACAACCTGAGTCATTTGCTGTTTTCTCTCATCCCTGAGAGGTAGAGGCACAGGGAACCCAGCTAATCAGGGGCATAGCTGGGGTAGATTCCCAGCATTGAGATTTGGCCCTAGTCTTGGTGCCAGAGTCCATACAAAGGTAAATGCCCTGGTTAGCAAAATATTCCCTGTTGGGTCACAAATCAACACAACTTACTGCTTGGTCTCCTCAGCTTCCTTGATCTTCAGCCTTCAGATTCTAGGAATAGTTCATGATTTACATTATATGGATATAATTTTTAACTTTGGATGCACAGAGGCCTAGTATCTTCAAACAGGATGCCACAAAACTTCTGGGTACTCTACTGAAACAATAATAATTAATTAACTATTAACTAACTATTGTTATTATGAAGATAAAAATGACTACCATTTATAAAGTATCTACTGTGTGCTAGGCAATGTGCTAAACATTAAAATAGATGATAGTATTTAATCCTTATCATAGCCAAGCAAGTTGAGATTATTATCCCCGTTTTACAGATGAGAAAATTGAGACCAGCAGTCTGTAATGATCCTTTTAGAGCAAAAATCAATCGTGCTAATAGAATCTTCAGTCACTGTACACGCAGGTCTAAGGGGAGCTGGAAGGTGATACATCCACAACTTCTGCCAGATGTGCTCACAGGGGCGACATCACCACCAGCAGGTATAACAGAGGATGCAAAAGGCAGAAAGTAATAGAGCAAATTAATGCTTGGAGTGTGAAGGTGTGCTGAAAAGGAGGTGTGCTGCACCCACAGGGCCAGCCCCAAGCGAAATGGTAAACACAATTCATACCCCCCAAAAGGTCAGGGGTGGAGGGAGACTTGAAGACCCTCTAGTTCATGGGTTCTTAATCTTTTCTGTTCCACAGGCCCCTTTGCCAGTCAGGTGAAAACGATGGACCCCTTACTAAATCCACACTACACTGTGTATTATTTAATAAATATTATCATACCCGCACCAACATGTCCCCCCAAGAATAATGTTTTTTTGAATTTCATTTCCGGCTCAGAGATCTCTTGTTAAGAACCCCTGCTCTAATTCAACCCCATGGTGACAGTGAAGCCAGAGAAGTTAAGGGACCTGTGCAAGGTCACACAGATAGCTGCTGGCAGAGTTGAGCCTAAACCTACGTGTCCTCTCAGAAGGTTAGGTATCACACTAATGCAATGGGTTAATAATGGGAGGAGGGAGTTTATGGTAACTGTATTTTCTGCATGATTTTTCTGTAAAACTACAACTTCTCTAATAAAAAGTATGTATTAGCAAAGAGATTAAACATGGAGTCACCGTATGATCAAGCAATTCCATTCCTAGATATCCACCCAAGAGAAATGAAAACACATATTCATGCACAAATTTGTACATGAATGTTCATAGCAGTATTATTCACAATAGTCCAAAAAATGGAAACAATCCAAATGTTTATCAGCTGATGAATGGATAAAGTGTGATACATCCATTCAATGGAAGATTATTTGGCCACAAAAAGGAATGAAATACTGATACACACCCCAACATGGATGAACATTTGTTTTAATTTGCCAAAGGGCTGCCAATGCAAAGTACCAGAAATGTGTTGGCTTTTATAAGGTGGATTTATTTGGTATAAAAGCTAACAGTTCTGAGACTGAAATGTCCAAAGGAGGCATCAGCAGAGATGCTTTCTCACCAAACTCAGCTGCCACGTGGTGAAGCAGGATGCTGCCAATCTCTGCCAAGGTCTCTGCCTTCCCCTCCAGAATCTACTGTTTCCTGGAGCTCAGCTGAGGGCAACCAGGCACAGGGGTTGTCTCTTTCTGGGCCTCTTCTATCAGTCTTGGTTGCTCCACGTTCTTCCAGAGCTCAGCTGCAAGCTATCAGGCATATGGCTCATCTTTTCCTGGGCCTCAGCTCTTTGAGCCTCTTGAAGCTCAGCTGTGGGAGAAACTGGAGTCTTTACTCTGACATTGAGGATCAAATATGGCAGCTTCCTTCTCCTGTGTCTCCATTTTTGTCAGACTCGGCAAGAAGGCGGAGACTCAACCTGAGCCACGCCTCACTGATGTGGTCCAATTGAAAGGGTTTCACATCCACAGGAATGGATTAACTCACAAACATAATCTTTCTCTTTTTGGGATTCATAACATAATTTCAAACCGCTACAACCTAAAAACCATTATGCTGAGTAAAAGACGCCAGAAAACAAAAGACCAGAGATTGTGTGATTCCATTTATATGAAATGTCCAGAATAGGCAAATCCTTCGAGACAGAAAATAGAATAGTGGTTGCTGGGGGCTGGGAGTGGGGTGAGTGGGGAGGGATGGGGGGTAACTGCTAATGGGTATGGAGTGTCTTTTGGAGTGATGCAAATGTTCACAATTATATAGCGGTGATGTCTGCACAACACTGTGAATATATTAAAAACCATTGAAGTAAACCTATAAAGTGGATGTATTTTATGGTATGTGAACTGTATCACAATAAAGCTGCCAAACAAACAACCACAAAATAAGACAGATGTCCCGACAGAGAGACCCGTACTCTCTGTGTTGTTTGGTGTGCCCAGCACCCCTTCTGGGCTTGTTGCCTGCCTCCGTGGTATGCTAGCCCTGCACTAGACGGGCTCCTGACGCCTGCTCCCTTCTGCTCGTCACTCTCACTCCCAGGAACAGACCTACCAGCAATGTCCTCCTGAGTGTGGACATTCGTGTCAGGCCTCTCATTACTTTTCTTGCCAGAGACTCTGGACACCATCGGGCAGGGGAGGCTTTTAGACCTCACAGGCAGAAGCTGCACACCCTGTTAAATTAATTCAGAACACTAGATCTGAGCTTTGTTTCACTTTCTTTTGTCCTGCCATCTGTAATAACGGCAATGAGAGCTAACGTCGCCTAGTGCTTAACACGTGCCAGGCCTTAGGCTGCGAGCTTTACGTGCTTTCTTTTCCATAATGCTTCCAACAGCCCTGTGAGTCGCCAGCTGAGGTAACTGAAGCACAGCAAGCTTAAGACACTTAGCCAAAGCAAGTGGCAAAGCACAAATATGAATTTAGACATGAAGGATTCCAAAGCCTTTGCTCTTAATGAATGCACCAGACTTCCCCAAGAAGAGTTCCCTAGAAAACTGGTGGTATCTTGTTACCTTTATTAACGTAATAATTAGGTCTGGGAGGCTTAGGGGAAAAGAAAGAAGAGAGGAAGTGTGGAGGGGAAGGTGATAAATTGGGTGGTTGCTCCATTCCACACCCTTCATGGCATCCACACTCTGACCATGGCCTCATTGCGGGCGGCGCATGCTCCCCTCCCCTGACGTTGGGCTTGCAGAGGCCTTGACGGTCTGCTTTGCCTTTTTGCACCCCTGCCATCACCAGGAGAAAATCCTTTAGCTGGCCTTCTGACCCGAGGAGGATGAGAGCCATGTGGCATGGAGCCACACGGCCTACCCACAGATGTGCAGTGGGCAGCAGAGTGCTCCCGACCACTGAAGCCTGAAGAAGGGCGGCCACCCAGCCCAGTCCAGGTGTGGCAAACCCCAGCCTACTCACGCACCGTCAACTGTCATGAAGAGTTGGGGTTGTAAGCCACTGCATTCGGGGGTGGTTTGTTATGCAGTAGTAACTAACCAGTACAGAAGCTTGAGAAGGAGATAACGTCTCCAATCTTCCCAGCACCATCATTTTGCAATGGCTAACCCTTCTATTTCTTCTGTAGTGAGGGGTGGGAAGGGACCTGCAGGCCCACTGATTGTTCAGTCCCTCAGCTGGACCCAAATTGATTCACCAGGAAAGACAACTCAAAGCCCTTCTACGTCCAGCTACAGCCTCTCTCTGCTGGGAGCACATCAGCTCCAATAGGGCTCTTTAGTGAAAGTATCTACCCAGGAAATCCAGACACAGGAATTTAGCTCAGATGGCTCCATCCAGCAAGTGGGGGCTGAAGGTTGGCTCAAATAGCACACACCGCACCCAAAGCTGGTCCTGGGCCAGGAGGAATTCCCCAAGAGCCTGGAGCAGGTAAAGTTAACAGCTCCTAACTAGGCCACTGTGTGCACAGTTCCTGATACAAACACTTTGAGAAATAGAAATGGCAAGATTTACCCCGAGCAGCAGCCAATATATCTTCTCCCAAACAGGACCTAGATCCTGTAAAACCTCAGTGGGATTTATTATAGAGTTGCCCATTAGCATCAACACACTGATGCAGGCGTCAGGATTTCCATCATGAGGCCCAGTTCGTAGTGTTTTATAGCCCGGCAGTGAACAGGTGGGGCAGGCCTTTTAAGAGCCTCACCCAGGTTTTCATCCCTGCACATTTACCCTAGAAAGGGCACTAAAGAATATAAAGGATGCTTTCATTTCTACGACCCATGACATTTTGATTTAGCAGCACTAAAACTGGAATAATTGAAACTCAATGATTAGAGGGCTACGCGTGTGACCTCGAAAGTATACAAAATAATACTTTTCTTCTATGCTTGTTGTGAGGATGAGCTATGTCCTGCACGTAGTAGGTACTCAGTAAATGCAAAGAGAATCTTAGTTGATGAAGGAAAACCTTCCAGGAATGTTCAGGAACATGCCAGAAACCCAGTGCCCTGTGGGCTGTGCTCACCTCCCTCATTGCTATGGGTGCCTTTCGCAGCCAGAGGCAAAATACCAGAAAGAGCTGGGGGTTGTCAGCATTCCCAGTCAGGAGCTGCAGTCTGTGGCACCTTTCCTCTGGCCCAGGCTTAAATTAAAGTACAAAATTTGCATTCAGTCCCCTCAGGGCCCGGCTCAGTGACCTTCGCCTCAGGTTTGAAATACTTCAACTCTGGGGAACTGCAGGTTGAGATCCCAAGAGGATCTCTGCTAAGCCTGGCATCCTTCTGAGGCGGATCATTTGAATAAATGCAATTTAGTGAAGGCAGCCCTTTCACAGGCGGCCTCTGAAGGGAGAGGTGGAGGGCCTGTGGAAGGCCACGGAGGGTCAGAGTCTTATCAAGGTTTTCCCAGCATCCTTGCCAGATGTCAAGCGCGCACTTGAAACTTTAGGGAACCCGAGAAACCTCACGGAGCATCTCCATGCCAATTTGACTTTATTGTGATTTTTACATTATTTTCTTCTTTCCCATCTCTCTCTGCCCTGCAAGTGATTTTAAAGAATGAGAGTGCTTTTGCCAAAACTCTTTTCCTAATCTGGAGATGGCCCTGTCTCCCTCCAAGCCACAGCCTAGAGGAATGATGGTTTAGCACAGCAGTTAAAGCTGTAGACTCCAGAAGTATGTGCATAGATCTTTACTTCTCTGAGTCCTACCTGTGTGAGTCCTACCTGTGTGGTCATCTTCTATGGTTCACACCAAAAATGTCTCTGCATTTTAAAAAACATCCCCGTGTTATTGACTCTCAGGCATTGCCACCCCACCTTGCTGCCCTGAGCTTGGTGACTCATAAGCTCAAGAGGTCTCTAAGAAAGCTCCACAAGCTTCCCTGTAGCCCTCTAATTCCCCAAGTAGGGACGGCAAAGAATAATCAGAGCAATTAAAGGCTTCATAACATTTGAGACATACACTCAAAATCCACTTCAATTATACTCCATAAGCTTCCTGTAGTTCTCACAGGCCGATGAGACTTTATATGGCTTTGTAGAATCCATTGTTCTCACAGGACTGTGATCTATATGGGTAAAAAATAAAGAGCTATGGAGCGATCCCTAGAGGGGGGCCCTGTCTCAAGTTGGGTTCCCCAAGAAGCAGACTCTGGACCAAGATGGGCATGCAAGACATTTATTAGAGAGTGCTCTTAGGGTCAAACCTGTAGAAGAGAAGGGAAGGAGGCAGATTTGGGCAGAGGGAGAAGCTGAACTGCCATACGATCTCAACAGAGGCCTCGGCTGACCCCACAGAGAGATCTGAAGTGGGAGCAGCCTTTCAGAGGTGTCCCAATTTGGGGAGAGGAGCCCGGTGTTCCCTCCTCCCATGTCCATCAGTCATTGGATGTGCGTGCTCCTGGAAGAGGGCCCAGCTTTGGGCAAGGTGAGTCTCTCAGCAGTGACAATTCTCAGGAGTCCTGTCAGCTAATAGCTCTCTCCCCACACTACACCCAACAGGTGGGAGAATCAGGCCTTGGGTCTTGAAGGGGGGATCTGGGCAGGCATCACAGGGTCCATCCACAGGCCCCCCACCTGGACCACCTCTTCTTCATGAGTAGAAACATCACTCATCACATTTGGGGACCCAAAGATCTTTCAAATGTACAATTAAAAGAGGGCCTTTCATTTTGGGCCAGGGGTACTCCCAGGCCTACGACTGTGCACCAGTCACTCCGGGCAGGGACAAACAGTGGGAAGATTTCCAATTGTAGAGTCTCAGAGTCAGAAAAGAAGCAAGAGGTCACCTGATCCAACCCTCATGCAAGGCGAAGACCCCCCATAACATTCCTAGCAGATGGTCTTGAAGCCTCTGCTAAACTTTCCAGTGCCTGGATTGTGATGGGGCTTCCTTTCCCTCATGGTCTGACACTACTATTTATTATATGGTCCCTTCTAATGTTAAGTTACTGCCAACCTCCAGGAAAAGATCACCCATAACTCAAAAAATAAATCCCTCATTCATAGATCATACCTCAGTTATTTGAACACAAATGTTGTGTTTCTTCCCATGTGTACCAACCATGAACCTCCTGAACATGTGTCCATTCATTTGACAAATGCCGCTTTCATGCCAAGTCCTTTCATATACCTTTAACTATTCAGTCTTCATAAGAATGCCAACAATGGTTGGCATTGTTATCCTAGGTTCTTGGCCTAAGAAATAAGGGAGGATTTCACAAAGAAGGGATCCTTTGGGTTAGGTGTGGAAGAGTAACTAGAAAATCTCTTATCCCAGACAGCACAGCACTCCAGGCTTGGGGAGTTGGATTGACAAAGACCTGGAGCATCAAAGTGCTTGACAATGTTTGGGAAAAGGTTGACATGGCTACAGCAGGGTTCTTAACTGGGGGTGCCTTTGCCCCCCTGGGGGACATTGGCAATCTCTGGAGACATTTTTGGTTTGGTTGTCACAACTAGGAAGAAGGGATTTCTGGCATCTAGTGGGTAGTGGCCAGAGATGCAGCTAAACATTCTATAACGCACAGTACAGCCCCCACATAAAAGAACTATCTGGCCAAAACCATCAATGGTGCCAAGGTTGAGAAACCCTCCCTGGGCTAGAGCTTGGGGAAAGAGCAGGAAGGAGGAAAGATAAACTGAGACTCAATTCCAGAGGACCAAGCCAAGAGGTTTAATACCTTTCTGTTACCTGCAGGATTTCAAAGCCTACATTTGGTAAGAAAATTGAAGAATGATCTAGAATGAGTTGAGTGTGGGATCAGGGAGATTGTTCAGGAGACTGTGGGAAACGTCTATTCATTCATTCATTCATTTATCATTTATTAAATATTTCATGAACATCTATTATGTATTGGGCTCTGTGCTAGTCACTGGGATGTAATGATGAGTAAAACAGACCCAGTCCCTGCCCTTGGGGCTTTAACAGTCTAGTGAAGGTGTGAGATGCTATTGTTATTTGAATAATCCCACAAGTAGCAAACCATACATGGCAAGTGCAATGAAGCAGCATTAGAGGAGCTACAAGTGACTCAAGGAAGAATTTCAAGAAGAAGAGAGGCTTAAGCCGAAGTCAGAAAGATGAAGAATCCAGGTAAGAGATGACAAAAGTCTTTATGAGTAAAGCAAAAGAATGGATTTGATTCAAAATAAATTTTGGAGACAGAATCCAGGGGACTTTGTAGGGCTTGTTGTCAAGGGTAAGGGAGAAGCTCAGGGCTCTGCCTGGGTTCTGCTCCAGGGACTAGGTAGGTGGAGGTGGCTATAAGCAAGGAGGGGAATGCCAGAGAAGGAGCAAACGGGGGCTCTGAGTGGTACCACGAGGGACAGCTTTCCAGCACACAGTGGTTACTAGTACTCTCTGGGGGACACACACTTAGGCAATGCAGTGCCAGTGCTGAGTACTTGGTGGGAGCTGCCTTTTCCCACTCTCACTGATTTTATTTTAACCTTGTTGTTGCTGGAAGAGCCTTTCAAGGTGAATTTATAGGTGAAGACTCGAAGGCCCAAGAGGCTCAGTGAGCTCCCCAAATCACCCAGTTGGTTATTGGTTCAGCCAAAGCTTGTCAGAACAAACAAACAACATGAAAAAACAACGCTGAACACAAGAGCAAAGGCAGATGCAAAGCTATACTTTCCACTCCCCTCCCACACACAAAATTTCACATTCCTCCTGTGACCAGATTTTGTCTAGGTTCTTGACTATGCTGCAGAAATGAATTTCAAGAGTATCTCATGTTGATTAGGCCAGTAATTTTTTTTTTTACTTTATTTTGTACATTTGATAATTGAAAATATAAACAATTAAAAACTAAAAAGTAAACACAGATGAATAAATATATACAGTTCTCAATTAAATGTAATGGATACATAAAAAATTTTTTTAATCATACAGTATGTTACACAATATATTTGGTTCATAGTAACACATTCATACAGTATTTGTCCTTTTGTGTCTGACTTGCTTCGCTCAACATAAAGCCCTCCAGGGTCATCCATGCTGTCATATGCTTTACAACTTCATTTCTTCTTATAGCTATATAATATTCCATCGTGTGAATAGACCACAGTTTGTTTATCCATTCATCTGTTGATGGACACCTGGGTTGTTTCCACCTTTTGGCAATGATGAATAATGTGGCTATGAACTTGGTGTGCAGATGTCCGTTCGTGTCACTGCTCTCAGTTCTTCTGGGTATATACCCAGTAGTGGTATTGCAGGGTCACGTTAGGCCAGTAATTTATTAAGGTAGGGAGGGAAGAGAAATGGGAGAAAATAACAGATCGTAAAGTCCCAGGTAGAGAGGAAGGGGCTGAAGAGTGATAGAGGACCGAGTTACAGATTACAACTTCCCATTATAGATTATAAATGCGCAGGTTTTACTTGCATGTTGATCCAGGCAGGGGCGAAGAAGGCCAGAACAGGGGTCCAAAGGCAAGAGAGAGAGAGAGAGGTTCGGTCTTTGCTCTTGTTTTTTAAACCATTAATTATTCCTCCCCTTTGCTAATGACATGGGAGGGGCTCCAGATGTTTGCTGTTTTGATTGATTACCCCACCCATCAATCCCCTAGGAGAGCCCAAAGATAGTGTCCCTGGAGAATATCTGGGGCTTCTCCTGGCTTCCGGAGGAAATCTCATTCGTGAGGGTCTTCCAGCAGCCATCTTGGGGGTATCAATATCTACGTGGACTTCTTGCCAGGTTCCAGATCCATCTATTGATTTCCTATTTTATTAGCTTGCTTCACTACCCCAAATTGAGGCAACCTGACCAGTTGCCATTTCTCTGGCCAGGGCAGCTTGGGCTAAACTGATTTGAAAGCATTTCAGCTCCACTTTGCCTCCTCCCCAAGCATTGAGCTCATAAGGGAGAAAGTGTGGCTCTCAGGGAGGCTGAAGTCCATCCAGGTAGCAAAGGCAAGCTGGGGATGAGGCCTGGGCATTCCACCCGGTGAGAAGGCTGGATGGCGGCCAGCCTCCCCGGGCCTCCCCGGGCAGGGTGGCGGGCTGGGACACCAAGGTAGACTTCACATCTGCCCACGCCTGAGGGATGTGCAGCAGCTCACAGGGCGTTTGCCTGTCTAACCAGCTGTTCAACAGGTCTCTTCTTGTCTGGAGTGTTGCCTGAGGCCTCAAACCTGAGAACAATAGGTGCCCCAAACCCCTACATTCTCAAGGGAGTTGTTGAATCATCTAGCAAATAGCCTCCTCCTACTCTTATCCGTAGCCTGGAGGCAGTGCTGGGTGAATGCTGGAGAACCGGCTTGGGTTAGAGTTCAGGGGGTTGAAGAGGCTGGATTTCTGTAGAGGAAGTTGTTGGTGGCTGTATTTGTGTCTCCTGGAACTGGAGAGGATGCAGGGACTGATACTTGACTCAAACATGTGAGGTGGCTGAACCCGGAAGCAAGGATTTGGCTAGGTGAGGCGGTGCCTAGGAACCCAGCCAAAGAAGGCAGGAGGGAGGATGGGAGGAGTACAGAGAGGAGAACTTCTGGAAACCAGGGAGGTGGAAGAGAGCTCGCCTGAGAAGGCATTGCCCACAGCAAGCGACTCCAGATGGAAGTGAGTACCCAAAGGACCCACAAAAGCATCCGTTTGGGTGAGTGTTAACACAGGGCCCTTACTCCAGATTCCAACCTCTCCATCCAGATCCTCTGCAGTTTCTCTCGAACGTTCCCTTTCCCCTAGGATGGACCCTGGAGGAGCCAAAAGAACAGCAGCGGAGTAAGAGAGGAGGTGGAATGTGGGAGAGACATCTCTCCTCGCTGCAGGTTTCCAAACTGTGTGTATGTGTTTGTGTGTGTGTGCTTGTGTGTGTGTGTGTGCTGAAGGCTCTGGGAGGCATGCAGGGGAAAGATTGGAAATACATGAGTGAGTAGAGCTTTGAATTAGATGTCCTGGATTTTTGATATTTTGGATAATGAAGCTGAGCCTGAGTGGAAAAGTCATGTGACCATCCTGCAGCCTGGAAAGAACCAGGCTATAGCACAGATTTAAAGGGACAGTGCTTGTGCCTTACCAAGTCCAACTCAATCAATCAGCTGGTTACATTGTTCCAAGAAGCTGTTGGGTTGGTGGTGACCTGGCTGCAGGCTGGAGCAGTAGCAGGGAAGGGCCAGCCCAGAATCAGAAGAAAGAGCCCACGTCCTAGTACCCATCGTGGCCCTCTCGGAACCAGGGAGCCTGCCCAGAGACCATGTCAGCAGGACCTCCGGTGCTGAAGAGGAGGGCTGAGATGAGAACCCGGGGCTGGGCTCTCCAGAAAGAAAATCCCTAGCCTCAGAAGAGAGCTCAAAGCCCGGGAGAGCCCGCCCTGCTCCGCGGGCCTCCGACTGCAGCCACAGAGCAGATTCTCTGCAGGTTCACACCCTGGCCAGGATGTTCGCCTTTCCTCCCTTCCCACATGGAGCTCGGCGAGTGGAAATGGCCTTTCTTCCCCCTAAGACTGATGAGAATTTGTTGGCAGCGAGCCTTTTCAGCATGCATTTCCTTCCCAGGGAAGCTGAGGCCCTCACAGATGAATTCCTTGCCTTGGCTCCGAGAATAGCTACTGTGTGTCTCTCCACCTCGAGGCCCCATCCGTTCTGTAAGAACAATGCCTGTGGCCACTTTTTGTCCCAGCAAAGCAGGAACTGAGCAACGCGGTGCTCAGGCAAGGAACAGGACACGTGTGGAAACTTCCCCTGTGGCCAGGGCTGGACAGTCTTGGGTCTGTTGAGCCGCTCAGGCTGAGCAGCGTGCGACCATGGAGAGGTGGCTTCACGGTTCTGGATCTCAACCCCCTCATCTGTAAAATGAGGATAATTCTGTGACCCTCTGGGGGTTGTTGGGTTGACTGAATACTAAAAAGTAAGAAAAGGAGGGGGAGCCGTGCAGACATGTGGTAGGCAGTCAGTGAACACGAGCTGCCTTAAAAATAAAAAGCTCCACGTGCCTTTGGCAGCCGGCCTCAATCACCCCACTTGTTGCCATGTGTGGCAGTTGTCAAAACAGCCTGTGGCAAGGTTTAGGGTATTGCCTGGCCAGGCTGCTGGAGGGTCAGTCATCAAAAGACCCGCAGTCCAAGGAGTGGAACATGCCCTTCTGGTTCTAGTCAGCCTTCTCTGAGATCTGTGAGTTCTCTCAGTGATGATGACTTAAGCCCAGCAGAGCCACACATGACCTTGGAGACCATGGATGAACTGTGCTGCCAGCATGTTGATATCAAGGGGAGAAGGAGAAGAGGAAGAGACAGTCCCTTTCCAGTGTCAGTCGTGCTCATACACCTGGTCCAGGATGCTGATATCCCCACATCAGAGGTTCTCTCTCCCCTGGCCAGGGGACCCCATAGCCCGTTTTCCCTTAGCCTGCCTATTTTTCTGAGTTCCGTTGCCAGCCCATGCTCACCTCGGTCCTCCATCAGATGTGTTAATGCCACTGACTAAGCCACAATGCAGTAGATGTTTCTATGGGCCTGGGGAGACCTCCGTAACTTCTCACTATGTGCTGATTTAATTTGTTTAGCTTTCGCAGACTCCAAGTGACCTAACGACAAGGGATACTGTACAAGGGCTCAGGCCCAGTCTCCAAGGCCTCAGCTTATCCCAGCTGTCAGTCTCAGAATATCTTTCTGCAAAGTGAGTCTCTGGCCTGCTCTGCCCGCTAAGTGGGACATGACAATAGCACCATACTGATGTGTAGAGATATACACTCCTGGCTCCTTTTTAAGCCACTATTCCATATGCACCATGACCAAAGGAAGACCAAGGGGCCAACAAGGAGTAAGAATTTGGGAGACCAGGGAGTGGCTGCCATCGAAGAATTTAAAGGGTGAAAAGACAAGAGTTTGAGCAGAGGCTGCTCAGAGTGGGAAAGGTTTAATCTTGGTGCTGGTTTGTGAGGCTAAACTCTGCTGCTGGGAACAAAATGTACATTTTGCCAAATTGCAACAATAGTCGAATTTTGTGCCATGAGGCATTTTATTTTATTTTATTTTATTTTTTACAGTTTGTTCTTTTCTTTAATGAAATATTTTATCTGGATATACATGAAAATTAATCAATTGCTTTTACCATATGACTATGAAATATTAACTCTACTGCCTCCAATAAAGTGTCAATAATTTTACAAATAATTAAAGTCATTTGTAAAATCAGTATCAATTGAGACTTTCTTGCACTTATGACTAATCTATTACAAACAAATAATCTTAAAAATAAAATTCCTGAAAAAGTACAGTTAACTGAGTACAGACAAGAAAGTACAAGGAGCTCATTGGTAATGCTATACCAAATGGATAAAAAGTAAAATTGATTTTATACTGTAAGTTATACAAATAATAAAACTATCATTTTTTTTCTTGCATGTGTGCTTAGATTTTCTTGTATAAATAACAGAATGCTCCATTTCATGCACTTCAATAGGATCAACTTCTTAGAAAAAGACTGAAAAGATTTGATAATCAACTCCCAAATTTTATGTTTGCTTTTTCTTTTATCAATTTCCTGACATTTAACAGAAGCAGGAAAGTCTTTTCAGGATATTGGGCAGGTGGAGTCTAGAAATATCTTGAAGGACTCTGGCAAGTTACATATATCCCATGTTGCTTTTGGTTTCCCATCTCTTCTTTGCCTCAAACCCCCATGCAAGTTTCTTCTTTTTCCGAACAACCTGTGAATTTTCAGCAGCCTTTTTGGCTTTTACAAAGTTGTGGCAGGCAACAGCTTTGGCAATTTTTACACCAAGCTCTCGAGTAGCTAGCTGGTTGCTGAGTTCCTCGGCTTTCTCAATATTCCACTCTTCCACAGCCTGGTCTATGCGCTTTTCAAGACCTGACTTCTCAATTTTTTTCTTTTTTACAGGGGGGTCAAACCTATCATTGACTCCAAAATACTGAGTGAGCTCCTTCCACTGGGCTTCATTTGGTGAGTGTTCACTATAAGATGCTTCTTCATTCTTCAATTTATCTTTCCTGGAGCGTTTTCTTTTTTTCCTCCTGAATCTTGAGGCCAAGTTTTTCTGTTCAGAATGTTTTTTATGCAATTCTTGAAATTTATTCCACATATTTAAAGAAATTCCAGAAGGACACTCTTCATATGCATTCACATTTGCCCCTGTTTCAGTTTTTGGTCCATCTGTAGGGGAATCTGAGATTTCCAACTTTCTAGTGACCTGATCTTCTTTATCTTCCTGTAAATTAAGTCCAGAGTTTTCTACTGTGGCTTCATCTTCAGAATTCGATTCAATCTCACTTTCATTTAGGCCAAGAGGTAGCAGTCCACTCCACATCTTTCCTTCGGGTAGGAGCCGGCCGCCTGGCAGCCATCTTAAGATGCCGTCAACCCCATGAGGCATTTTAATATCTCCATTGTTAAATCTTGGGTCCCTGTATAGCATTTGTGATTCCAGACTTCTCTCCCATTTGGCTTCTGCAGATGGATAAATAGGCACAAGGGCTGGGGCTGGGATGTGGCCCAAGCTCACATTGTTGCTTAGCAACAGAAACCTTTTGGGTGTAGTTCTCCCAGCTCAAGGGTGGTAGGAGTGAGTATGGTGATGTATGGCATTGCTGGACAGGTCAGGAGCTTCTAGAACTAGCTCATAAGCCATTCCTAATGAATAACTCCAAAATCCACTGGGCCTAAGAAACAGGCTCATGCAAAGAGTCTCAGTAGGAAAAAACTGGAGAAGGTCAGATGCCATATTAGAGAGAGAAAAACTTATCTCTGAACTACCTCAAATGCTGACACCCTTCTGGTTCTAGTCTGGGTGGGTCTCTACAATAAAAAAACTTCACTTCTGAAGTAACACAGTGTGTCTCTGTTCCTTGATATGGCAGGAGCCCTCATTAAATTATCTTAAGCCAAAGAAACAATCAAAGGCTGACAACACATGAGAGCTTCTCATTGCTGTAACAATGTGAGCCGTGCCCTTTGTTTGGGTATCAAGTCCCTCCATTTATTGAGTGTGTCCTCTATTCCAGAGCCTGAGAATATACATTTCATTCTTCAATCCCCACAAGATCTAGGTGGGGTAGGCATTATTATCTCCATTTTATGGATGATGAGATAGAGTCTCAAAGTGGCTTTTTAAAAAACCATCCAGGGCTAAAACTCTCATACTTTGCTGTTGCGAATGTAAAATGGTACAACCACTTTGGAAAACAGTCTGGCAGTTCATCAAAAATGTTATTCATAGAGTTAACATATGATCCAGCAATTTTACTCCTACGTATATAACCAAGAGAATTGAAAATATATGTCCACATAAAAATAGTCATAGCAGCACTATTCACAATAGCCAAAAAAAAAAAAAAGAAAGAAAAAGAAACAGTTCCCGAGTCTATCAATTGAGGAATGGATAAACAAAATGTGGTACATCCATACAAAGGAATATCATTCAGCAATAAAAAGGAATGAAGTACTGATAACTCCTACAAAATTAATGAACCTTGAAAGTATGCTAAATGAAAGAAGAGCCAGACACAAAAAATGACATGTTGTATGATTCCTTTTATACGAAATGTCCAAAATAGGCAAATAGACAGAAATAGAAAGTAGATCAGCGGTTGCTTAGGGCTGAGGTAGGTGGGGAGAACAGGGAGTGACTGCTAATAGGGGCAGGGTTTGTTTGTGGAGTGATGAAAATGTTCTAAAATCAAATTATGGTGATAGTTGCACAACTCTAAAATATACTAAAACCATTGACTTGTGCACTAAGCAGGTGAATTTTATGGTATATAAATTATATCTCAATAAAGGTGTCTAAAAGAACAAAAAAGCATGTCTGGCCAAACCCTAGTGGAACTTGTGCCTGCAAAGCAACCCTTGATTTAACTGATTGGGGTTGTTTCGCCACGGTATGACAAGACCAGAATTATCTGTGTGTCATGAAAGAAAGCACACAGCTTTGGTAACAGGCAGACCTAGACTTACATGACCTTGAGAAAGTTACATAGCCCTTCTGTGCTTATTTCTAAGACTTTTTTGAACATAAAATTGGATAATATATGTTATAAGAACCTGTACATACTTGTGGTTGGGTATGTATTAATTATGCCCTCCTACTTCCTAGGAGGAAGACTCCTAAAAACAAGCCAAGGCCCCAGCCTGAACAGGAATTTAGGAATAGGGATAAGGCTGAAGGCTTCATAACTCCTGGGGGTCAATGTGAGGACTCAGGCTCAGTAACAACTCTAAAATTCAAGATGTGGATCCAACCAACAACCATGGAGTGATGCTGAGCTCCAGTCTGGTGGAATTTGAGATGTCAAACACCTTGTGTCCTGGTCAGGCCTGATTCTGCAAATTTAGGAGAGGCCTGAGAAGGTTGTAAAGACTCCAGCTATGAGAAGTGGTGGGGTGGTGGTGGTGTTGGGGGGGTCTTCAGAAGCAGGCCTGGAAGGTAGGACATTTTCAAAACAAGAAGCATAGAGACATGACTAATTCAAGTCCTTCAAAGACTTTCCATACCCCAAAATTGCCTTTTGAATCTATAAAGACCTATTTTACTGTTGTAAAATGGTCAAAAAGGTGTCATATGCATGAGAGAAAGGAGGTGGCCATACTTGGATTATCTACAGCTGTTCATCACATTTACCCCCCAAAACCCACTTCCCCAAATCTAACTTCTAGACCAATGGCCCCAGAACACTTCTTGTCCCCAGATCTGAGAGTGCAAAAGATGAAGCTATACACCTCTATGTTCAGTCAACAGGCTCTGCTAATCTTTCTTCTACACTCTCTTTTGCACTTGTCTGCTTTTGAGAGAAAGACAGGAAAAGAAGAGAAAAAAATATATAGGTGTATGGTTAAAACCTAGCTCCTGATTTTTTATTCAGTCAACCCACTTAAGGTTCAGGAATAGTCCCATGCTTAGCGATGTAGGGGATAGAAAATAAATAATAATAAGCACCTTATAGGATTACTGTGGAAATAAAATAAGAAGGTGACCTAATCGAACAAAATGTAGATTTGGAGCCAGGTAGAAACAGGCCTATGACTGGAACCTCCTTAAACCTCAAATACCAGCCTTAATGGGAAGCGGCTGTGGCTCAATCAGTAGGGCTCCCGTTTACCATATGGGAGGCCCCGGGTTCAGTTCCTGGGGCCTCCTGGTGAAGGCAAGCCCACCCACACGGTGTGGTTAGCTGACCCAGCGAGCACAAGCAGCAAGGGGGGGATAAATGAATAAATAAATAAAATCTTAAAAAAAAAAAAAAAAAAAAATACCAGCCTTAAAATGCTGTTATGAACTATCACTTGTAAAATGCCTAGTGCAGTATTTGGCATTAGTAGGTCCTTAAGAAATGGTAGGAAAAGTCGATATAAACTGAATACTTAGCACAGTGATTGGAATAGCCATAGCTCCTGCACCAAACTGTTTCTTTGGGACAGTGGGAGTTGTTTAGTCAAGACTTGATTGAGAAGATCCCAGGGACAGGCTAGAGCATGGGAAGGCCTAGAAGACGCCAGCATGGAAGAAACCAGAGGGTAGCTGTTGGACATTCAGGTCACTTGGTCTGGCAACCCACACACACCAAGGGCAATTTGGCTTCAGACCTCAGAACTGAGACAGCTGCTGTCTCATCTAGGAGCTTCCAGTGGGGCAAACACAACCCTAGAGAGCTTTCAGGAAGAAACCGGGGTCTCTGTCAGGGGGAACTGGTCAACCTGGCAGGAGGAGGGAGTCTGAGGTCAGAGATGAAGGCACATACTGACACGTGTTTACAAATATGAGAAGGGACTAAACACTCTACAATAACTGGTAATATTTCATCTCAGTTGGCATCAGCTGCTCCATCTAACTCCATTTGGATGGGCCAGAATTCTGCAAACCTCATAGAAATGCCATGGTTTGGAACAATTCACCACCTGACTCTACTCCTGTCTCACTCTGAGCCTTCTATTGAGCTCTTAGATTTAATAAAATAGAAAGAGGCCACTGTTTGCAACCCAAGCTCTTTTTGCTTACTGTTCCGGCCTTAGCAAGTTGCAGGTTTTTTGCAGAGGAAAAAAAAAAAAAAAAACAGGCACATTTATTAACCCTTTTGGTGACCCTCAGTTTTTTCCCTCAAGCTTCTGTGATGACCAACTTTTTTACCTCCAGTCGTGCACATTCATCTCGGAAGACAGAAGGAGAGATTTTTATATCAAGGCAGAGAGTACCTGGTGAGAGGCGACAGGTGAGGTGGTAAGGTAAGCTAGGGATGAGGACCAGGGAGGCCAACTCTTTTTGACAGAAGGTGATTCTCTCCAGGGCCTTAAAGGTTGTTATGGGTTGAAGTTGTGTCCCCCAAATATATGTTGAAATCCAAACCTACCTCAGAATGTGAACTTTTCTGGAAATAGGGTCATTACAGATAGAATGAATTAAGTTAAGATGAGGTCATACTGGAGTAGGGTGAGCCCTTAATCTCTTGTGGCTGGTGTCCTTATAAGAAGGGGAGAAGAGACTCAGACACAGCAGGGAAGAAGGCCACGTGGCGATGGAAGCAGAGATCGAAAGCCAAGGAACTCCCAGGATTGCTGGCAAAACCACCAGAAGCTAGGAAGAGGCAAGGAAGGAGTCTCCTCTATGGGTTTCAGGTGGCTCTGCCTTAATTATGGACTTCTGGCCTTCAGAACTGTAAGACAATAAATTTCTGTTGTTTTAAGCCATCCAAATTTGTGGTGCTTTGTTACAGAAGTCCTAGGAAACTCAGGCAAAGTTTCTATAATGACAGGAAAATGGTACATATTTCTGAGTCTGGAGACCAGCAAAGGTAGCTCAGAGCCAAGCTAAGCTAGGGGAACTTGAAAATGGAGTGGCCCAGAAAAATGGTTAAAGAAAAAGGGGGTATAATGCTGAGGTTCATGAAGTGGACCAAAGCCTTGGTTAAAAATAATTTATTGATTAATTAATATAAGCATAAAGCATAAAATTCTAAAGATAATTACAATGAAAAGCAAGTCTCCCTCCTACCCCTGCATCCTAGCCAAGCAGATCTCCATCCTGGAAGTGAAAATGATGAGCAATTGGTAACAATTAACAGTAAACAATTAACAATGTCAATTATTTGAAAGATACTCTATGCATCTGTAAGCATATATATACATACACACACGCATAAACTCTCCCCACCCCGTGGATGATAGTATATTGAACACATTGTTCTAACTTGCTTTTGTTTTCACTTAACAATATATCTTGGAAACTATTCAATAACCTTATCTAATTATTTACAGTTAAGTATATTACTACTATTGTCACCTATTTTTAAAAGCATCATTTGACCCCCAGCTCTAAAATGTTTGAAAATCTGTGTTTTTATCTTCTTTTTCCCTTCCAGATCCTCACATCTTGGTGAAATATATTATTTCTACACTGATATGGCTTATGTCACTTGCATTCTTTATTTCTACCATAATTTTCACAGATGTTTTTATTCTAAGAACCACACTTGAATGGATTCAATGCTCATCACCATTCATTTTCCAAAGGTTTTCCATTTATCTCTTGGTTGGCCAAAGTTTGCCTTTTTGTATTTTCCTCAAGAAGTGGTAAACAGAGGTCCTTGAGTCTTGCATATTTGAAAATGTTTGTCTTCTGCTTTTATATTTACTTGATCACCACATTTGCTGGGTATAAAATTCTTGGATTCCTCACATTTTCTTTTCATGATTTGGAAAAATGTTGACCATTGCTGATTTATCCAGCTGTATAGGCCACTTTTCCTCTTTGTTAAGATGCTCACAGAATTCTTTAACTTTGAAGTCTAGTTACTTTACCATGATTTGTCTTGGTTTTGATGTTTAATATATTAGTTTTTCTTGGGACATGGTATGTTCTTTCTTAGTGTAAATCCAAGTCTTTCATGTCTGAAAATATTCTTGAATAATATAATTCACTATTTAATCTCATATTTGCTTGGTTCTTTTCTGTAGGGACACTCTTTATGGATCTCATTGGGCAGACTTCCCAATCTATTATTTTCACTCTACTTTTTAAACTTTCTTCCTTTTGAATTTATATTTCCTGATTTTCAATCCTTCTGTATTTTCATCAGTGTTTATTACTTTTGTGCTGATTCCAGTGTGGGCTTCATTTATTTTTGCCTTCTCCCTGGACTCTCCCACGTCATGAGCAGTATGGCATAGTGTTAAAAGTGAGGGCTCCGATCAGGGTTTGAATCCAATAACTGGATCAGTACCCTACTTAACTTCTGGTACCTCATCTCTAAAATGAGTATGGGGAAGTAACTGAGCTCCTGCCTACCACACGGGAGGTCCCAGGTTCGGTTCCCAGGGCCTCCTGGAGAAGGTGAGCTGGTGTAATGGGCAGACATAGCGAGCTGACTCAATAAGATGATGCAACAAAGAGACACAAAGAGGAAAGACAATGAGAGACACAACAAACCAGGGAGCTGAAGTGGCTCAAGCGATTGCGCACCTCTATCCCACATAGGAGGTCCCAGATTTGGTTTCTGGTGCCTCCCAAAGAGAAGATGAGCAGACAGCAAGTGCAAACAATGGGGGTGGGGGGAGAATAAATAAAATAAATCTTTAAAAAAATAATAATAAAGTAAAATGAGTATAAAGCATCTGCCTTATAGCACTGTTGTAAGGATTGATGAATTAATACATAGAAGCCCTCAGAACCAAGATGGGCACATTTTAAAATTTCAATAAATGTTTGTGAATTAACAAAAAGGAGATCATCATCAACATCCTCCTCTCACTCTCTTCATCATAGCTGTATCTTCCCTGAACTCTTATATCTCTGCTTTGGGCTCTTTGATTGACATGTTACATTTTTTGAGTTCATGGTGACACAGTCATGGTTTTCATCTACTTCATGGCCACATTTTTCTGGTGACTCTTTTTTTCTATTTGTTTATCTTACTTCTTTCCTCATGTTTTTCTTGTAACATGTTTGTGTAGATCCTGTACGGTTTCCTTTTTGATTGTTACTTATCTTTCCATGAGGGAAGTTCTTCCTGGACCAACTATTTGTAGGAGGTTCCTATGGGGTGGGCCAGCCTGAGTTTCAGATCAGCAAAAATCCTCTACAAGATCACAGAATTGTGTATGTGCGTGATTTTGTCATTAAGGCTGCATATGATTTGGAGTCCCTCTTCGCCATCCTCGCCAGCAAATTGCCTCTTTCAAAGATGATTTAGGTCTGTTCCTCATTCTACCTCACATCTCTGCTATTTGTAATGTCAAATAGAGGTCAAAAAAGCTTTTATCACCTGCTGATGTAGTACCCTATTGTCACTGATTCAAACAAGGGGTGGGTGCTTGTGCCCTCTGGGATATGTGACCTACTTTGTAGAATTATGCTTCTCCAGGTTTGTCTGGGATGTACAGATGCAAACCTACTCTCTCGAGGTCTTCCTGTACACTGGTGACCTTTGCTCCATTTGATAGCCCTTCCTCATATACTATGGTCGGAGTCACGGGATGCCGCTTAATTTTGAAGGTGGAATATGGGTTTTTGCTCCTTGGTTTCCTTCTTTTCTTCTGGTGGCCTCCAGGTTTGTGAGGAGAGGGAAGAGCCTTGGCAATGCCTTTGTCTCCAACAGCAATTTTGAGGAGTTTGGACCCCATAACCCATAATTGGGGGAGGGAAACCTGGGAGGATTTGAGGAGGGATTGAAAAGCTTATGCTGTTGGTAAAGCCTCTATCCCTGCCTAGCAAAGTCCACCTCACCATGGTTTTGCACATCATTCAGAGATCATGATCTTGATTTGGCAAAATAAATCATTTTATCACATCTTATTATGTGATAAATAATATCTCCTTATTATGCTTCTAGGCCTCTCAGCCACAACAACTTCTGTAGCTTTAATTGGAGAAGCAAGGTGGGCAAATGCACATTCTTGTAGTGATTTTTTTCTTTTGGTGACTTACTATTCAAAGGTTTTATTCATCACCAACTAGCAGACACTGAGCCTTTCTTCCTGTAGAATTATCAGAACCAGAAGCACTAAGTAGTAGGTAACAGTCGAAAGAGAATATTTTGAAATGTCTCCTTACTTAAAACAAACAAACAAACAAACAAAAAACAGCATCTGAGAACTTGTCTGTTTTCATCTTGACTGCACTTGGGCAGGGTCATTCAGGGACTCCTGAGTCACCAGGTCTGCAGGGCAAAAAGTCATTTGTACCTGGCTTGAGAACACAGCTGACTGTAAATGCCTCTTGAATACAGGAAGCCACTTTACTTGCAGAGGTTCTTGTGAAAAGCAAGGCCAACCACACCAGAAAGCTCTCAGAACTGCTGCCTTAAAGATACTATAATGAGCTTGGTGGAGCTTCAGAGCACTCAAAGCTGGCAGACAAACTTCCCAAAGAAAGAGCTACTTGAGAAGGTCATGGAGATAGAAATGCTTTGCACCCCTTCCCCCCTCACTTCAATTTCACCTGAACCACTGGCAGGATATTCATGAAAACCCAGTGGGACCTGAAGGGCAAGAAGACCTTGAGTGTGAATTCTCTGCCTTGCAGTTGAAGGAAATGTTTTTTCACACATCATCATCAGTTCTGAGTCCCCCCCCCAAATCTCCTAGAGTGACAGCAATCAAAATTGATTTGGGGAATTTCATCCACAAATTAAATTTACTAGTTCCCTATATAGAAGCTCAGTGGCTTTGTCTCGCTGACAGTGTGGGAAACCGAGGGTTTGAGATATAAAATGTAAAAGACAAAAAAGGCATTATGATCTTCCCACGTAATTGAATGGTTTAAGAGTGGACTTGGTTACAGTTGCAGCTCCAGGAGTCAGAGTTGGCAGGGCCATCTAAACCTGTTTGAGGTCATTTAGTGTGCTGTTAAGAAGGCTCATGTCTTCCAACTTTACCACCTAATTTTCTTCAATTTAAATAAGCACTTAGCTTATTTTAGTAGCGGGGTGTATGGGTCTTTAGCTCTAAAATTTTGTTCCAAAAGAGCCTTTTGCTGAATGTGTTTTAGTCTTCACTCATGGTTTTCACCAAGAGAAAGCTCCCCAAATCTCTAAATCATAGGCATCCTCTCACTGTTAACCTTTTGCATCTACATGCAGCAGCACTTCCTGACCATGACAACAAACTGTTTTACTGGGTTGCAGGGGGTAGTCACAGAGAGAAAAGCACTCAGGTGAAGAGTTACTGGCAGACAAGAAGGAAAAGTTTAGAAGATCTGGATAATGTTCTGGTTTTGCCCAGCAGCCCATCCTCCAAGTCTACTCTTCCCAGTCTATCTAATTTCAGAATTGATCATTTATGTAGCACCTGGGGATGTTGGTTTTGAGAGCAAAATAAAAATGACCCTTAACTGGGTTTCCTTATGCAGAATACTGAATCTCATGCTAAGAGGTTCAAAATCACTGAGTGTTGGTTAAGGTCCAGGCATTGTCTGCTTGATAGGGCTTTACATGGTGGTCCTAATGTAGGTGGTCCATGAACTACGTTCTGACAAACACAGCTCTACATAATAATAAATGTACTAAAGAGAATAGAATGCATTTTTTTAAACCTCAATAAAAATGAATGGGCTTATACACCCCATCTGCTTTCTGTTCCTAAGCATTGGCTCTGGCTGGGATGCTGATGTGATGACAGTATCTGGGTCAGTCAACTAGGACCCAGAAATGGAAAATGTGTGTGTGATCCAGACTGCTTATTTCTGGACATTGAGGCAGAAAAATAAGCTTCTATTATGTTTTAAAATGTACATATATGCATACAACTGGGGGCTTACTTTACTCAAGTCAAGATAAAATAGATTGTGTCATGTTGCCCTGTTGAAAGAAAATGTGATAATTTGGGATAGTTGTTCAAGAGTTCCACCCATCTTGCCTCATCCTTTTTTTTTTTTTTTAAATCATTGGAAAATCGGTTTTTATTGAGATCCTACCAGCTGCACAATCCATTCCTGACCTCAAGCTCCGTCTTCCTTTGCAATTCGGTCTTGAGTGGTCCCATGAACGCCTTCTTCTCCTCCACGGTCCGGAAGCGGCCATGGCCAGACTTGGAGGTGGTGTCGATGAACTTGAGATCAATCTTCTCCAGGGCCCAGCGTTTGGTCTGCACTAGCAAGGACTTGCGGAGGGTAAGCACCCGCTTCTTGGTCCCCACCACACAGCCTTTCAGCATGACAAAGTCATTGGTCACCTCACCATGGTGGACAAAGCCACCCAGGGGGTTGATGCTCTTGTCAGACAGGTCGTAGTCCGTGGAGGCGTTGTTCTTGATCAGCTTGCCGTCCTTGATAAGGTAGCCCTGGTTAATCTTGTAGATCTTCTTGTTGATCTCAGTGCGGTGGTGGTATGTACCCTTTCTGCCCAGCCCGAGCCACAGAGAAGGCCACACGGGCAGGATGCCATGCCCCAATACAGGCCACCTTGTGCAGTCCTCAGTGGGTCTTGCAAGGCAGTTTCTTGGTGTGCCAGTGGCTGGTGACATCTTTGTAGCCCTTGCCCTTGGTCACCCCAATTATATCGATCATCTCGTCTTGCCCAAACACTTGGCTCACAGGCACCTGCTGCTCCAGCCTCTCCCGGGCCCAGTCCAGCTTCTCAGTGACTGTGCCACTGTTCACCTGGATCTCCATCAGGTGGGCCTTCTTCTGGCGCAGAGGGAGCAGGCGCATCTGGGTGTGTGCGATGACACGGATGACCTGGCAGTACTTCTTCATGCTACTGAAGTCCTTCTCCAGCTGCTGCTTGTCATCGTCATCCTGCCACTTCTTGCAGTAATTGGTGAAGGCCTTCTTCTTAGATTTATGCCAATTCTTGTAGAAATGTCATTTGCACTCATCGCTGATATGCTCAGCAAAGACAGTCTTGAAGGTACGGAGGCCACGAGGGGTTTCTACACAGCCCACAATGCCTACAACCACCATGGGTGTCTCCACGATGGTCACCGCCTCCACTTCTTCTTGTTTACCTTGGACCGTGGTCTATCGACTTCCCACACGATGTGGGTCATGCCGGCCTTGTAGCCCAGGACAGCTTTGAGGTGGACAGGTTTGGAGGAGACATCCTTGGGGAAGATCTTCACCTTCCCACGGTGCCAGCTACTGTGCTTCCGAGGCAAGAAGCCCAGGGACCCGCACCTGGGAGCAAAAAACTTCCTGTGGGACATCATGCTGCCTAGTGCCGCTGGTGCCTCATCCATTTCTAAGTTCATTCTGGTAATTTTTCTAGAGGATCAGAACTATGTCATACTTCTTTGGGTCCTCTATTGTGCTAAGAACATAGTACATGTTCAATACATACAATAATTAATTCTATGAGTAGCAGTATAGTCTGATTGCTTAGAAGTGTGTCTTTGGAGCCAGATTACCTGGGTTTGAATCTGCCAGTTACTACCTGTGTGACCTTAGACCACCTTCCTGTGTCTCAATTTCTACATCAGTAAAATGGAGAAGGTAATAATTGCCCCCTAGGATTATTGTGAGGAATAAATGAGTTGATAGACAGTGCCTGCTACACAGTAAGCACTAAATTTGTTTGCCATTGTTATTAGTATGATTGCTATTATTATGGTGATGATAGCCAAAATGATAGTATAGGATCATAGTGTGCTGGCACTGATGTCCTAACAGCCTTCCAGTATCTGTGGATGTGCACCTTGTACTAGGTTAAAATGGAGGCAACATACAACCATTCTGAAGTATATTTTGTCTTTTCTGTGTTTATTATTTAAAGGAACATATTTACTAGACAGAAACCCATTTAAAAACCATACATGGAGGAAAAGCAAGATTGCTCTGCACATGCTTATGTTTGAAGATCCTGTATCTTCCAAGTTAGCCTGTTATCAGTGGAGCTAAAGGATTTTTACTCAATGTTAATATACAGTGAAATTAGGCAATTACTTTCTTCTGAAAAGCAGATATTTTTTCTTCATACTTCTTACTTTCAGTAGGAAGATGTTTCCAGTTTGGCTCTGAGTACAAAAGGAAGAGGAAAAAGGCTGCTTTCTTCCTTTCCCATTTTAGACCTGGGCTTGCTGTGCAGGAGTGATTCACATCACTGGAGCACAACATTTTACACTGAGGGTGTCTGTGTCTAATCCTGAGTCACAAGACCTATAAATATGGATCTCCAAAACATACCACATTTGATAGCCGATGTGGACATTTAGGAAGTAACTGTTTTCATTTTGCTACTCTTTCAACTTTTGTCTGAAAATTTCAGAATAAAACTTTGGGAAAAGGAAAAAAACAAGCAAGAAAAATAGAAATAAAAGTAGGGAAGTATAGGGACCATTGTTCCATTATCTGATTTTTAAGCAACCCAAGATTCTCCAAAATGTAGAAAGTATAAAATTCTTGCCAAATGACAGCAGTCATTATATAAGGCAGTTGTATTTGTAATACAAAGTAAACAGGCTGCCTGTCAGTATGATATTCTTTTTCCTGGCATGGAAGACATCCAAAGTTATGGTTGCACAGATGAAAATATATCCTGCTCTGGAATCCCACACCCCCAATAAATAGAGCCCCCCTGCTTGGCCATGTCTGTGCTGACTCTCCCTCTTATGTCAGGGGTCAACCCATTGCAGGGTCTTTGTTAAGATTTTTCAAACTGGAACTAAGAGTCCTTTCTGGTGAAAAAGAGATATGAGGACCAGAAAGTTGTTTTCTGTCTGCAGAGAAACTATTTAAGAGAACAAAGTCAATATGCACAAAGCAAAGACAAGAAGGTCTCAAAGGACTGAGTTCTTAGAATAAGCCACCATTTAGAGGTTAGGAAATGAGTGACTGGCAAAAATTTATGTCATGATAACAATGAACACTTTTGGGACTCTCTTATTTTGGATCAAATTATCTTCACTCACTCCTTATCTCATGGTTATATATACTCCCAAATTTTTATATCTAGCCCTGAGCTTTTTCCTGAACTTAACATCTACTTGACAGCTCCAGTTATGTGTCTTACAGGCATTTCACATTTAACATGCTCAAAATTAAACTCCTGATCTTCTTCTTCACCATCTTCTCCATTTCAGTTAATGGCAACTTCTTTCAGTTGCTAAGGCTTAAAAATATGGAGTCATTCTGGTTGCCTCCCTTTTTCACATGCTGTATCAGGAAATGGCTAAATCTTCCAAGTCTTGCAGACTACTTGTCACAACTTGACTCCACTGTGTATAAGCTTCATCATTTTTTGCCGGGATTATTGTAGTAGCCTCTCAATTTGTCTTTCCTTCTTGTTCTCCTAACCATACAGCAGCCAGCAAATGGTTTCTCATCCCTCTAATAAGTCAGATCATGTGACTCCTCTCTACCTTGGATCCTTCAAAACCAGAGTAAAATTCCTTACCATGACCTGCCTCTTGCTGCCCACCTTCCCATCCCTGACCCCATTCTGCCCCAGCCAGTCAAATCGTCTCAGGTCCTGTGCTGTTTGTAGTCTGCTCTGGGGTTCAAAGCCAAGGGCGCCATCTAGAAGCACGCCAAGGACTGGTACCTGGTAAAGTGGCAGGGAGGGTGATTCAAATCCAAAACACAAAGACAAACTTAGTTCCTTTGGCTTTAAAATAATGTGCAAAATTATTGTGCATTTTCTTGGGAAAATGGTTTTACTTTACCCACACAAAAATAAAATTTAAACATTCTGCAATCTAAAAGGAAAAAAAAAAAAGAAAAAAAGACCTGTCTGTTTTCATGCAAGGCAAGTATACTCCCACTTCTATCCTGGATATTTGCGCGTGCTAGTCCTCTGCCTCAAAACACACAACTGCCAGGTATTAGCTTGGCCAGCTCCTTCCCTTCATTCAGACATCTGTTTATATTTCACTGCATCAGAGAGGTCTTCCTGGACCATTTTACCTAAAGTATCACCCCTTACCCTGCTTTATTTTTCCTTCTAACCTATCACAAGCTAATACACTGCTTGTTTCTATCTACTAGATGTATCTGCTAGGATATATGTCCTGTGAGTATAGGCATTTTGCTTTACTCATGTATCTTCTTAAGCA